>LAPY01000824.1:17744-28364 GCA_000970635.1 Eragrostis tef
TCGAACTGTGGGTGCGGCAGACGCGGGACGTCGCGCACGACGTGGAGGATGTGCTCGACGAGTTCCTGCGCAAGGCCGACCTGGACCGCCTCGCCGCCGGCCGCTCCGCCTGGGGCCGCTGGCTCAAGCTGGCCACCACCTTCACCACGCAGGTCGCCGTCCGCCACGACCTGAGGGAGAGGATGGACGCCATCAAGGACAGGCTCAAGGAGATCTCCGAAAACGTCGACAAGTACTGGAAGAAGCAGCTGCGCTCCAACGCGTCCTCGTCGTCGGCCAACTCCTCCTCCAACGTCGCTGGATGGTACGCGTATGTATCGTGGCCCTGCATTCTCTCCTGTGATTTGTTCGTATGAGTAACTTCGGTAGAGTTTGAAAAATAGCTATTTCAGCTGCAAAATATCTCAAAGGTCAAATTTATCTGGTGGACGATGTGAAAGTGGCTTTTGTCAATAGAAAATTATTATAGAAAGGGTAAAGAAGTTACCGACTTTTTTTTCTAATTTCAATTCACAAATTACATTACAACTTGAAATTTACAATAACATACTTTGTTGTGTTCTCTACCCATGTATTTTTTATAGAATTTTTTTAGTAGTTTGGATTGAACATAAATATTTTTCTCGTTAAAGAGTTAGAAACATATTTTTGCATATTCATACATCAATATATGTAATGCACAACATGCTGGAGATGGGAAGAAACATCTAATACATAGAGTATCCATCTGTTCTTTTCAAGGGTCCCTAGTAGCTTGTCACGAGAAACTCGTATTGATACTCTAAATAGTACACTTTTTATGCACCTGTAGCCTTTTCATGTAGGCGCCTTATAGGTATATTTTATTTTTTTTTGCTTGTGAGGCATAACTATTTTAATTTTAACATAGGAGAAAGATCATATTTTAACATCTTGCTATTTGGCTGTATTACACTTATTACCTTTAAACTAGCGGAATGGCAGTGCGGCTAGTGTCAACAACAATTAAATCATAGCTAATATTGTACCATCTTGTACGTCTTATACTATCAGAGTATCAATAGTTGTTCTTTACATCGTTTTTTTCGATCACTACTATACCTTTAATGGCCTAACGTTGTATTATGTGGGCGCTATCATCATAATCTCTTTGCTCGATTTCATATAGATTCAACTCTATAATGGTTGATGGATAATTATAATACTTTTACGAATGTTTTTAATTTTACATTAATTATTTTTATAGTAGCAGCATTATGCAATTATAATATATATGGGGGTATTCAAGGGTAATTATTTAGAATGGAAACAATGAAATTTATAAACATGTATATGGTATTTTGGGCTAAGTTTTCACAATGATAGTGGTGGATAGTTTTTCTTCATTTATTTCTCTGATTCTTGTGGTAGTTTCTATCTCTTGAGAACACATGTGGTGGATTTTTTTCTTGATCAAATACAAATATAAAAGATGTGAGAAAATAAATATCTTACCATTACTCATGCTTAATTTTATTCAGGGATGAAGAGATCGAAATTTTTGGCTTTCAAACGAAGGAGATGGAACTTGTAAATCTTCTCGACAGCGATGAAAATAACCTTCTCAGCAGAAGGCGATCAATTATCTCAATTGTCGGGGAGAGTGGAATTGGGAAATCCACGCTTGCATGGAAGGTCTACGAGAAGAACAATATCAGGAAGAAGTTTGAAGTTCGTGCCTGGATAAATGTGCCACCACAAATCAACGACAATGACATTCTATATTTTATCTACAAGCGTCTATGCCCTGAAGCTGATGAAGAGGAGCCCCTACCCACACAAGGAGTTCACCAGGCTCTCTCAAAGTATTTAAGCAACAAACGTTACTTGGTGATGATTGATGGCCTTGCTACTTTCACCAACTGGAACTCCATACTCCAAAGTCTCCCAGACAGTGGCAACGGAAGCAGAGTTATGATTATCACTCGCCTTGAAGATAAAGAAGCTGCATATGCTGACCCAAAAGTTAAACCTCTCAAGATAGAGAAGCTCAAGGAGGAAGAAAGTGTAAAATTATTCTGTCAAAAAGTTGATGGGGCCAACAACCAGTCCCACAATAAGAATTTTGGTGGCGAAAGCTATCAAGCTGTGCTGGAGAAGGCTTGCAAGAACATTCATCAGATAACAGAAGGACTTCCCTTGGCAATCGTGTTGCTAGCTGGGCTCCTTCGGGCCAAAAGCTTTAGAGAATGGGACAAGGTGTTCAAGCAACTCAGCTCAAGCGAAGAACCCAAGCAAATAAAGAGGATTATGGCTCTATGCTTTGATGATCTCCCTAGCCGCCTGAAGTCATGCTTCCTGTATTTCGCAGGGATGCCAGAGAACCTAATATTCAATGCAAGGCGCATTGTGCGGCTATGGGCCGCTGAGGGTTTCTTGAAGCCAAAGAAGGGGAAAACCATGGAGGACATAGGGCAGAGTTACCTCAAGGAGCTTATCTCAAGGGGAATGATCCATCTGGTGAAGAAAGACCTGAATGGAGGTGTCTGGCTTGTTGCTATCCATGATCGTCTTCATGCTTTTGCACAGTTGGAAGCACAGGAGGCAAGCTTCCTGGAGGTCCATGATAATGCTGATGTCCTTGCACCTGCTTCTATACGTCGCCTATATCTTCAAAACTACATGCAGTCATATATCCCTATGGGCACTCCATTCCCTAAGTTGAGATCAATCTTGTGTGACTTTGCAGAGGAGAGATCACACAATTTGAGTTCTAAAATATTGGGGGTCTCATTGCCTAACCATGTCAGTAGTAATGATCCGCGACATCATGCTCTTCGCTTTCTCCCAGCTTCCAAGTTCCTAAGGGTCATTGATCTGCGAGGTTTAAGGATAAAGAAGGTTCCTCATGCAATTGGAGACATGATCCATATTAGATACTTGGGACTCCGGAGTCGCTCCCTTACTACTCTCCCGTCATCAATTGCAAATTTGATCAACCTCCAGACTCTTGATATTAAGAGAACTGAGGTGGAGAATGTGGCACAAGCATTCTGGGAGATCCCAACTCTGCGGCATGTTGTTGCAAACAAGCTGCGATTACCAAAATCAGTTGGAGCCCTGAACAACATGCAGACACTCACCGGCTTGGTTTGCCATGATCCATGGAGAAAGAATATCAGCCCCTTGGGCAACATGGTTCACCTCCGGAACATGGAAATATCTGGTTTGACTAAGCAGCACTGGTTGGGACTTGAAGATGCTTTCCGGAAGCTCGAGTCTCTCATGTACCTGCACCTTGCTGGAGATGGTATACCATCCAAGTTATTCACAAAATTTACCCTTCGTCGCTTGCAGATATTAGAGCTATTGGGAAAGATTGATCAACAGATGATAATCCGGAGGACCAGTACACACTGCCCAACCTCACAAGACTAATTCACCACCTTCACCACGCAGGTCGCCGTCCGCCACGACCTGAGGGAGAGGATGGACGCCATCAAGGACAGGCTCAAGGAGATCTCCGAAAACGTCGACAAGTACTGGAAGAAGCAGCTGCGCTCCAACGCGTCCTCGTCGTCGGCCAACTTCTCCTCTAACGTCGCTGGATGGTACGCGTATGTATCGTTGCCCTGCATTCTCTCCTGTGATTTGTTCGTATGAGTAACTTCGGTAGAGTTTGAAAAATAGCTATTTCAGCTGCAAAATATCTCAAAGGTCAAATTTATCTGGTGGACGATGTGAAAGTGGCTTTTGTCAATAGAAAATTATTATAGAAAGGGTAAAGAAGTTACCGACTTTTTTTTCTAATTTCAATTCACAAATTACATTACAACTTGAAATTTACAATAACATACTTTGTTGTGTTCTCTACCCATGTATTTTTTATAGAATTTTTTTAGTAGTTTGGATTGAACATAAATATTTTTCTCGTTAAAGAGTTAGAAACATATTTTTGCATATTCATACATCAATATATGTAATGCACAACATGCTGGAGATGGGAAGAAACATCTAATACATAGAGTATCCATCTGTTCTTTTCAAGGGTCCCTAGTAGCTTGTCACGAGAAACTCGTATTGATACTCTAAATAGTACACTTTTTATGCACCTGTAGCCTTTTCATGTAGGCGCCTTATAGGTATATTTTATTTTTTTTTGCTTGTGAGGCATAACTATTTTAATTTTAACATAGGAGAAAGATCATATTTTAACATCTTGCTATTTGGCTGTATTACACTTATTACCTTTAAACTAGCGGAATGGCAGTGCGGCTAGTGTCAACAACAATTAAATCATAGCTAATATTGTACCATCTTGTACGTCTTATACTATCAGAGTATCAATAGTTGTTCTTTACATCGTTTTTTTCGATCACTACTATACCTTTAATGGCCTAACGTTGTATTATGTGGGCGCTATCATCATAATCTCTTTGCTCGATTTCATATAGATTCAACTCTATAATGGTTGATGGATAATTATAATACTTTTACGAATGTTTTTAATTTTACATTAATTATTTTTATAGTAGCAGCATTATGCAATTATAATATATATGGGGGTATTCAAGGGTAATTATTTAGAATGGAAACAATGAAATTTATAAACATGTATATGGTATTTTGGGCTAAGTTTTCACAATGATAGTGGTGGATAGTTTTTCTTCATTTATTTCTCTGATTCTTGTGGTAGTTTCTATCTCTTGAGAACACATGTGGTGGATTTTTTTCTTGATCAAATACAAATATAAAAGATGTGAGAAAATAAATATCTTACCATTACTCATGCTTAATTTTATTCAGGGATGAAGAGATCGAAATTTTTGGCTTTCAAACGAAGGAGATGGAACTTGTAAATCTTCTCGACAGCGATGAAAATAACCTTCTCAGCAGAAGGCGATCAATTATCTCAATTGTCGGGGAGAGTGGAATTGGGAAATCCACGCTTGCATGGAAGGTCTACGAGAAGAACAATATCAGGAAGAAGTTTGAAGTTCGTGCCTGGATAAATGTGCCACCACAAATCAACGACAATGACATTCTATATTTTATCTACAAGCGTCTATGCCCTGAAGCTGATGAAGAGGAGCCCCTACCCACACAAGGAGTTCACCAGGCTCTCTCAAAGTATTTAAGCAACAAACGTTACTTGGTGATGATTGATGGCCTTGCTACTTTCACCAACTGGAACTCCATACTCCAAAGTCTCCCAGACAGTGGCAACGGAAGCAGAGTTATGATTATCACTCGCCTTGAAGATAAAGAAGCTGCATATGCTGACCCAAAAGTTAAACCTCTCAAGATAGAGAAGCTCAAGGAGGAAGAAAGTGTAGAATTATTCTGTCGAAAAGTTGATGGGGCCAACAACCAGTCCCACAATAAGAACTTTGGTGGCGAAAGCTATCAAACTGTGCTGGACAAGGCTTGCAAGAACATTCATCGTATAACAGAAGGAGTTCCCTTGGCAATCGTGTTGCTAGCTGGGCTCCTTCGGGCCAAAAGCTTTAGAGAATGGGACAAGGTGTTCAAGCAACTCAGCTCAAGCGAAGAACCAAAGCAAATAAAGAGGATTATGGCTCTATGCTTTGATGATCTCCCTAGCCGCCTGAAGTCATGCTTCCTGTATTTCGCAGGGATGCCAGAGAACCTAATATTCAATGCAAGGCGCATTGTGCGGCTATGGGCCGCTGAGGGTTTCTTGAAGCCAAAGGGGCGTAATAACTTCGTATAGCAGAGAACCTAATATTCAATGCAAGGCGCATTGTGCGGCTATGGGCCGCTGAGGGTTTCTTGAAGCCAAAGGGGAAAACCATGGAGGACATAGGGCAGAGCTACCTCAAGGATCTTATCTCAAGGGGAATGATCCATCTGGTGAAGAAAGACCTGAATGGAGGTGTCTGGCTTGTTGCTATCCATGATCGTCTTCATGCTTTTGCACAGTTGGAAGCACAGGAGGCAAGCTTCCTGGAGGTCCATGATAATGCTGATGTCCTTGCACCTGCTTCTATACGTCGCCTATATCTTCAAAACTACATGCAGTCATATATCCCTATGGGCACTCCATTCCCTAAGTTGAGATCAATCTTGTGCGACTTTGCAGAGGAGAGATCACACAATTTGGGTTCTAAAATATTGGGGGTCTCATTGCCTAATCGTGTCAGTAGTAATGATCTGCGGCATCATGCTCTTCGCTTTCTCCCAGCTTCCAAGTTCCTAAGGGTCATTGATCTGCGAGGTTTAAGGATAAAGAAGGTTCCTCATGCAATTGGTGACATGATCCATATTAGATACTTGGGACTCCGAAGTCGCTCCCTTACTACTCTTCCGCCATCAATTGCACATTTGATCAACCTCCAGACTCTTGATATTAAGAGAACTGAGGTGGAGAATGTGGCACAAGCATTCTGGGAGATCCCAACTCTGCGGCATGTTGTTGCAAAAAAGCTGCGATTACCAAAATCAGTTGGAGCCCTGAACAACATGCAGACACTCACCGGCTTGGTTTGCCATGATCCATGGAGAAAGAATATCAGCCCCTTGGGCAACATGGTTCACCTACGGAACATGGAAATATCTGGTTTGACTAAGGAGCACTGGTTGGGACTTGAAGATGCTTTCCCGAAGCTCGAGTCTCTCATGTACCTAAACCTTGCTGGAGATGGTATACCATCCAAGTTATTCACAAAATTTACCCTTCGTCGCTTGCAGATCTTAGAGCTATTGGGAAAGATTGACTCAACAGATGATAATTCGGAGGACCAGTACACACTGCCCAACCTCACAAGACTAATTCTCAAGAAATCAGAGGTGGATCAAAAATTCATGGACAAGATAGGCGAGCTGCCGAGCCTCATGGCTCTAGTGTTGTCAGAAGATTCCTACGTTGGGGAAAAACTCTTGTTCTCTGACAGTGGATTCAACAATGTCACCAATCTTGTGGTTGCAGAACTCAGAAATATACAGGAGTGGGAAATAAGGCATCAATCCATTCCAAAGATACAAAAAATCTCTATATCAAACTGCCCACAGATGAAGATCAAGCTTGATGTAAAAGAAGGGGAAGGGCTGGAATGTTTGATGAAAGATCTTAAGGAAGTAGTGTTCTGGAACATGCCTGAAAAGATCAAGATCGAGCCAGAAAATGAAACCTTTACGAAAATGATCAACCATGTCACCTTGAAAACAAAGTGTGGTGACATAACGAGCGCGTTGCAGAGGACAGGAAGGTGGAGGGCAGGCATGATGGCAGGCAATATGTTCCAGAATTAGGGCTCTGCTTCCAATCCAGCATGCACCTGGCAGCTAAGTCAACGGTTTACTCTTTATTTTCGTGTAATTTAAATATAACATTGAATTTCTAGTCATCTTGGAAAGTTTACATCTGAGAGTTTCTTTCTCCATATAATATGTTGCCAATAAATCAGGAGCTAGCATTTACTGCTAGATACTTGTCAATTGTTTCATTCATTATTTTCAGACAAAGTGTTGTGTCTGCTTCTGCATGTCCTTATTACTGTCCATGCTTGCAGTCAACAATGTAAAGATTCTTGAGTTACATATGTGTAATGTTAATCTGTCATGTTAATGGGCAAGTTCATTTTTAAATGATCCTTTTCTTGACTTGATACAAAGATGCATTGTTTTGATGCATGCCAATTACATGTCTCATATGCAGTTGAAGTTTATAAATTTGATGTACCTAACAATGATGCACTTAGCTATAGCATAACAGGAGCGTTTTCCCTCGTTGAACACAACTCAGTAATAGGAAAAGAATCCAAATTCATCAACGCTTACATGCTGACGCGCTTCGTACAATCTTGTATTCAAACTCGGAAGCAAGTTGCCAGATGCTTGCATATATACTTCTCCACTTCGATTAGGTTTGGTTGTAAGGCACTTGATAACTATCATTGTGCTTTGCATTTTGCATCGAATGAGAGTTCTACCATCCCAGTAGACAATAGTTTTAAGCTTCTGGTGTAAACCACAGCCAAAAGCGCATTTGTAAGTCCTGAAAAAAGAATGCATCTCTATGACATTACCATTGCAATCGGATCAATATGTTTTACACATGAAACTACTACGATTCACAAGTTGCAACAACAAAAGTTGCACGCATTGAATAAAAACAACATTTCAAATGCTTTGTGTTTTAAATGCATATTTCATTAAGAAATATGCTCCGATATCCCAAAGCCAAAAGGAAAGTGAAAATCGTTATTGAACATCATTTGCAGATACAAAAGTAGGACAATGAAACCAACAACACAACACCTGATTAATATTTTACTAACAACTATCTTAAAAACTATATCGATGTTCCAATCCTGCAGGCACTGTTGGAGTAATTCTACCAGATACCAGTTCCTTCTATATGTTGTCTCAAACATGCACAATATTTCAAACAATGTTATTATCCAACCAGCAAACGGTGTCTTATGTATTCAGAGACATACCTACCAAAATTGTTGTTGATTCATCTAAAAAATTGGTGACCATTAACGTCAACATTGTCATCATGTTGCCTTAGCAATCCAAAAGATAGTGTGTGATCATTGACTCTTAATATGCCAACAGATCAGTATATGATGACTCAAAAAAAAAAAAACTGGGCTAGTTGATATTCATACCTGCACTCTGAGCAACAGATCAGAACTCTTCATCAGATGCATCTTACAAGGAATGTAAACAATAGCTTATTGCAACAGGACCAAGCTATGTTAAGCATGACAGCAGTTCAGTTTCATTGCGCAGACATGTTTCAGGTCACATCTGTCATCTGATGGCCATCATTTACATAAAATTTGCAAACGAATGCGAGCCTCGTCCCCATCTCCAATTCGGTGGTCTCAGTTCACAAAAAAATTGATGCTATCATAGCAACCTTGAAAGAAACAATGAGTTACTAATTAAATATGTAACCTGACTTGCTACAGTTACTGAACAGTGAACATCAGTTACCCGGCAGGCGAGGAGGGCAAGGTGGAGATTCAGGCGAGCAGTGGAGAAAGCCCAGTTGTCGCTGTGGTCGCCTGCGGACTTGAAGTAGCAGGTCGCGGGACGGCGCATACCACACGCCGCAGCGGAGGTCGGCGACCTCGGCCACGAAGGCCGAGTCCTCCGCAGCGCGTTCTTGTATACGATCAGGCAGCGTTGGCGCCTCCGCCGCGGCCATGGAGAAAGATGCGAACCGCCGAATCTATGACGAGCACGGAGGGGCGGCAGCGGCGACGGCATCGGTGACAGGCGACAAGCAGAGGGGTGCGGCGTGCGCCAGGACGGGTGACGTTGACCGTTGGCATCTTAGCCGATTCTGGCCCGACGGTGCGAATGGAAGGTCCAGCGGGCCGCGTGCATCAGAGCGCGTGAGGCCCGGACTATGAACGATTAGTTTCGAGTATTGCGCGCATTTTTTTTTGGGTGCCTCCAGCGGTTTTTATGTTACCGGAATTTTTTCCCCCATCCTCCCAGGCATTAATTCATTTTCGAGTTACCTTTTATTCCCTGCAAGAGTGTTTTTTTGAATTCTCGTTTCGAGCTCCCTGTATGTTTGTAGAACTTCACTTTGTTAGAGATACTCATATGCAGTATTTGTGAAAAGTAGTTTAACCCCGCAAATAGTTGCAGTAGCACCGGATTTCAATCAGGAATTATTTGTCGCAAAAAAAAATGATTTCAATCGAGAAGGTGAAGTAATGCCATAATAAAAGAATCACTGGTTACATCATCAATGATGGAACATCCCGCGTTTGGCTGGCTTTTGTGCCGGCACATACATTTCTTGTCAACGAAAAATGGTAACAAGGATCAATCTAACGAGGCAAAAATGTAGTAGATGATCTCCGGGATCGGCATGCTTTCTTCTCGATAGAGAGAAGCACGGTTGAAGCAGAAAAAAAAAAGGGAAAGATGCAATGGCATGGTGACGAGCAGGGGCGACGCTAGGTAATGGCTCCCGAGTGCCATGGCACCAGGGAAAATGAGAATTTTAGTGTAAATCTTCTAGTTTTCACCTCATGTGCCCCATGTAAAATCATCTAAGAGCAGTCAGTGACAGTGAATGGCACCATGGTCTTTGATACGCTAGCTTCGCCACTGGTGACGAGAGACGGAGTCGAAAACTCAGAAGCATGCCAGTTCCTTGAGGGTGGCGGTGGCGGTGCCCTTGGCGTTGGTGCAGACGGCCATGGTCTTGTTGTTGGTTCCCTTGTACTCGACCTTGACGTTGTCCATGGTGACGCCGCTGCAGGGGATCTTGTCGGAGCAGAGCAGGCTGACGGCCTCCGGGGTGGAGGATGTTCCGGTGATGTTCTTGAAGGTGACGTCCTTGACGGTGACCTTGGAGCCGCCGTTGCTGGTGCAGATCTTGTTGGGGCAGTACTTCATGTCGATGATGATGGGGTTGGCCACGTCCTCCATCTGGACGTTCTCGTAGTGGATCTTGGAGGCGGTGAGCACGGACGCGGCGTCCTCGTACGACTTGATGCGCACGCCGTTGGTGGTCTTCTTGAGCACGCAGTCCTTGACGTTGATGTCCGTCACGTCCTTCTCGTCCTTGTCCCTGCCGAGGCTGCCGACGCTGATGCCGTGGCCGGGGCCGCAGGTGACGCCGGTGATGTTGACGCCGGAGGTGCCCGTCGTATAACTTCGTATAAT
>LAPY01000824.1:32714-55343 GCA_000970635.1 Eragrostis tef
TGCGCGCACGTCGCCGGCGGTGTGGTCGGCGGCACGCTCGTCCCTCCCTCTTGCATATGAACCGAAGGCAGCTGCAGAGCGCTACTATGGCCTGAACGCAGGATTGTCCCCCAAAAGAAAAAAACACACACGAAATTTTGCTTCGTTCAGTTGTAAATCGTGGTAGGTGATCGACAGGGAAAGAACATGGCCTGAACACTAACTGTATTCAGCTTTGTGCGTCAATTTTCTAATAGGATGACTATGGTCCAAACAGTATCATTCAGTTTTCTAAGGAGGGAAAGAAAACAACAGTAGTGTCCAGTCACTCAGATCTGGCACCCGCTTCTATCTCGATTCCAACAGGGCCTGAGGACAAATCAAGTGCCAGTGACTGGTGCTGACTCGAGTCAGTTGCTGGCTGCACTGGGATTTCACCCTCGAGGCTGAGAATGTGCTCAAAGTATGAATGAGGCCAAAACCCTGAAATTAGACAGTTTAAAGGAACATAAACTGATGCAGTATTTTAATGTTCAGAATGAGAACGTTGGCAAAGATATCAAAGTAGTATGGTAACCTTGTTCTCCAGATGGTGGTGGGAAGAACTGCAGGTAACAGAACGAGGCAACCACCAATCCTGCAAATGCAGAGTAACACAAACGAAATGTTTTTTTAGATAAACAACACAAACGAAATGTGACGGTGCGATCACCTAAACGTTTTTTTTTTTGAGAAAGTCCACCGAAAACAGATGGGAGACGATTCATCAACTTAATACGGGAACATACCAAGTGCTCCAGCGGTGAACACGTCCTGCCAGTGGTGCCAGTAGTCATCGACCCGCGACACCGCGACCATCGCCGCGAGGAGCAGCGGCAGAGCGATGATGCAGAGCTTGGCAACATGGCCTCGCTGGTCGAACGCCTTGATCTTGCCGGCCAGGTACCAGGACAAGAAGCCGAGCCCCGCAAATGACCCTGCGTGTATTGCAGACAGGAAAGAAAGCAGCTGATTGCAAAAGCATTACGCAAACTGAAAGGAAAGGGATTCGGTCACGGATGTAGCCAGTAAATTCACTGTAGGTGCATAGCGGTGAGCTTACATAGGAAAGAACATGGCCTGAACACTAACTGTATTCAGCTTTGTGCGTCAATTTTCTAATAGGATGACTATGGTCCAAACAGTATCATTCAGTTTTCTAAGGAGGGAAAGAAAACAACAGTAGTGTCCAGTCACTCAGATCTGGCACCCGCTTCTATCTCGATTCCAACAGGGCCTGAGGACAAATCAAGTGCCAGTGACTGGTGCTGACTCGAGTCAGTTGCTGGCTGCACTGGGATTTCACCCTCGAGGCTGAGAATGTGCTCAAAGTATGAATGAGGCCAAAACCCTGAAATTAGACAGTTTAAAGGAACATAAACTGATGCAGTATTTTAATGTTCAGAATGAGAACGTTGGCAAAGATATCAAAGTAGTATGGTAACCTTGTTCTCCAGATGGTGGTGGGAAGAACTGCAGGTAACAGAACGAGGCAACCACCAATCCTGCAAATGCAGAGTAACACAAACGAAATGTTTTTTTAGATAAACAACACAAACGAAATGTGACGGTGCGATCACCTAAACGTTTTTTTTTTTGAGAAAGTCCACCGAAAACAGATGGGAGACGATTCATCAACTTAATACGGGAACATACCAAGTGCTCCAGCGGTGAACACGTCCTGCCAGTGGTGCCAGTAGTCATCGACCCGCGACACCGCGACCATCGCCGCGAGGAGCAGCGGCAGAGCGATGATGCAGAGCTTGGCAACATGGCCTCGCTGGTCGAACGCCTTGATCTTGCCGGCCAGGTACCAGGACAAGAAGCCGAGCCCCGCAAATGACCCTGCGTGTTGGCAACAAGAATAGCAGCCCGTTGCAAAAGCATTCCAAAAAAACTGAAAAATAAAAGGGTTCAGCTAAACAATCGTAGCCAGTGTTTAGTGGTGAACTGACATGAAGTGTGGCCACTCGGGAAGCTCTTGTACCCTTCTTTGATGACAGCTTGGTCACCGTGGCATACGACTTCTCTAGTGACGTTGTGGTAACTCTGAAGTAAAATTATTGCGCTCAGTGTGGCGGTAAGCAGGAAGAGTCTGAAGATTAGGAGGGATCAAAGCGTGGAGGTCAGAACTCACCGGCACTCCGTCGGGAAAGCAGCGCCAGAAGAAATTCGGCCGCGGCCTTCCCACGCCGTCCTTGATCGCGTCAGTCAGGACGGCGGTTATAAGCACGGAGAACAGAAGACCTGCTCGGCATACCAAAGTATCTCACACTAGGCATGGCTTTCAGAACTTAGAACGAGAATGGCGTCAGTGAAGATAACTTGCCCAGAATGGCGTGATGCAGGTCGTAAACGTTCCTCCTCTTTAAGTATATCCCGACGATGATGACGATGGGGACGACGACGGCGAGCACCTGCGCAACCAAAACACAAGCAATGTTCAATCCAAAGGATGGAATGGATACACTTGCAGCTAATGGGAAAGGCGTAGGGCGCACCGGAACGGCCCAGACGGGCACGGTGTTGTCCTTGAGCGGGTACCGGAGCCCCGGGATCATGTCCTCGCCGACGAACCGGTGGAACGGCTCGATGAGGTTGAGCACGCCGTCGACGACGGCGAGGATGACCAGCACCACCCAGTCGGAGAGGTGCAGCCTCGCGACCCTCGTCCCATGGGTCTTCAGGTACACGTGCGGCGCTCCCGCTCGCGCGGTGGTCGTCGCCGGTGCCGGCATCGACCTCCTCGCCCCCCCGGAGAAGCTGGCGGAAGAGAGGAGATCTGATCACCAACCAGGCAGATCCGTCTCTGCAACGGCGTAGGAATCAAATCCAGCGACCAAGTTCAGAGGGACCTCTGTACTCACAGTCCAGAGAAGTCACTGGCTAGCAACTCCTGGCACGTGACTCGAGCATCTCTGCAGCTTGTTCGTCAGGAAAGGCCGTGGTTGCTTTTTTTTTTCTCTTCGAACCTCGCAGTACAACCCAAAAAAGAATGGAGAAGCCGGCGGAAGAGAGGAGATCTGATCACTAATCAGGCAGATCCGTCTCTGCAACGACGTAGGAATCAAATCCAACGACCAAGTTCAGAGAGTATACAAGAGGTCACTGGCTAGCTACTCCTGGCACGTGACTCCAGCATCTCTGCAGCTTGTTCGTCAGGAAAGGCCGTGGTTGCTTTCTCTCTCTCTCTCTCTCTCTCTCTCTCTCTCTCTTCTCGAACCTCGCAGTACAACCCAAAAAAAACTGCGCGATGGATTTTTTTAGTTCGCTCCCATGACTCTTCGCTTAACGCTCAAGGAAGAACTGCCGTAAATCCGACAAACTGCATGGTATCACGTGGAAGACCTCGAAGTCATGACTAGAGCATCTGAAAGTACGAGGGTACCCAAGTTCATGTCTAAAGTTTTGTGTTTCCCGTTGCAAGTGGTACTAGTAACCCGGTCTGACCCCTCTACTTGTTTAAGTTGGGAAACACAACCTAAGAGTAAACTTCAAAGGCTACTCTGCATCTCCTCTCCTCCAGTCACTGTTCGTGCGTCGACATGTCGGCGCGAGGGCGAGAGAGGGCCGTGAGTGACGCGGCGGTGAGATGGCCGTCTGTGACGCGGCGGCGCTCGACTGTGTTGTCGCATCTTCCTCGCTAGATGCAGCTGATGCGTTTGCGGAAATGCCGCAACTGCTCGGCACAGCCTCCGCCGGCGGAGATGGTCCTGGCCGCAGCCACCTCGATGCACACAAATCATGCAGCGACCGGAGGCGAGTGTTTCCAGTGGAGGATACAATCCAGTGCTTCATGAGGCACGCGACGCCGACGAGCTCCGTGACGAGCGACATGGTGAGATCGCCAGCTTCTACCTCTATATCTGATCATTTGTCAGATGCGTCGACGCCCACGCTCAGCTTAATTGCGTGTTTGAGCGCATGCTGGAGAGTCCAGACCCGATGGCCCTCGAGAAGAAGAGCAGAGACGCGTTGGTGAGATGAGACGGCCGCGATCGATGCAATGGCGCTCTGGAGTGAATTCAGACTGGAGCCGTCTCAATTGAGCTTTGTGCTCACGCCATGCATGTATGCCAGGTTTCGAGCACCCGTTAACCTCTGCCACTAGATGCACGATTGGCGGCGCCGTGGGGGGCATGCTCCGGTACGTCCAGGCGCGGTGCGGCCACGGCATGCTGATTGCTGAACCCTTGCGCTGCAGCGCACCATCGAATGGATTGTCCTCGCCGTGCCCCTCACCAATGAGTCAATATCTTTCAATGTTGACATTTTCTTTTGATCGGGCAGAATTTATCTTGAGATATATTCTTTTTTTTCTAAAAAACTAAAACAAAACAGACTTAATACCTCGCCATTTTTTCTAAAAAAATAGGATGATCTAACTTTTTTTTTGCGAAGAATAGGATGATCTAACTGCATCCAAAGTTCATCCGGGGTTGCATATCAAGTTGCCAATATGATTGGATCGGTCCATGAGGCTTCCATTTGTTCAGTACACAGCCAGTGGTGACATCTCAACTTTTTTTTTTTCGAAAGACCGACATCTCAACTACAAAGTGTCTGTTTGGTTTGATTCAGCACAAGGTATATTTAGCCATGAATTATATTCTAGTAATAAATCTGTTGATAATGTTGACTCTTTTTTTTTTGCGAGTGATTGATAATATTGACCTGTCCTATAAACTAACACAACTTAAGCATATATATTCTGATGTTTTATTATAAATCTATAGAGGTGAAAATCCTGCAAAAAAGGACGTCACCGTTACAGAAGCTGAACTGACCATCTCCAACGCCAATCACGAAGAGTGCGGTCGAGGGAACAAGAAGTAAGAACTCCAAACGGTAAAGTGAGCACCAAGAAGTAGCCATCCGGGTGAAGCTTGATCTTGCTGTGACTATCTTCGCCTCGATCAATGGTTGATAAATATGTTGATCTTACTGAATGATACATGTTAATTGTTAATGAGATAAATATGTTAACGAATAATCGTGGGGCCCATATATTAGCATCAACTGACTGCCCCAACCGGCCCAACCTTCTGATGATTCGAGCCCAGCCCAAATGCCATCACCACATCTAAGCACACACCACCAGCTCGTCCCGTCCGCACGACGCAAAGCCCACGGCACCGCCGCCGCCGCGCCGCGACTCCTCCTCCTGCTGGACAGGACCAGCTCGTAAAACCTACCGCCAACGGCGCCTCAGAACCCTAAACCCTTTTCCGGCCACCCTACCCATCCAACCACCCGCCCTCCTCTCTCCGGCGGGTGCTCGTCAGCCCGCGGCACCCGTCCACTTCTCCTGCCTTGTTCACTAACTGCGCCGCCGCCGCCGATCAACTCGCGTGACCGCCGAGTCCCGGGTTGCCTGCTAGCCGCCTCATCGTCTCTCTCGTGGCTCCCGGCTCGGTGACACGTGGCCTCGATTATCCGCTGGAGTGTTAGGTCTGTGCCGCTGGTGCCCTCTAGAAGCCGGCGAGGAGGAAGAGCTCGCACGCGAACTCAGTCATGGCTGACGTGCGGACTATTGAGGTTATTGACGGACTTACCTCCTAATCCCTACGCTATTTTGTACTTCCCTGGGAGTTCAGTGGCTGATATTATGTTATTTTACTTCTTGAGCAGGCAGCATCGGAGGAAGTAAAGTCCGTCCACTTCGGCTTCTATAGCGATGAGGAAGTTAAGAGGATCAGCGTTAAACAGATCACCAAGTCAGAGCGCCTCGATGCCAAGAACTGTCCCGTTCCAGGTGGATTGCTGGACCCTGCAATGGGACCCATCAACGATACTGATATGTGAGTTACTTATCCAAACTTCTGAAAAATCCTGCTTACAACCCTTGGGTGCTAATTACATTGCTTGATGACAGAATTATTGATATCAGTTACAACTAAATCCATGATAATGTTTTTTTTGGTCGCTTCCTTCCGCTTGACTGCAATCTGGAGTCATATGTATTGAATTGTTACAACCTTTGAGTCCTAATTACATTGCTGGATGACAGAATTCTAGAGATCAGTTATAACGAAATAATACTACTGCCTTTTGCTTCCTTCTACTTGATAACAATCTTGGGTAATATATGTACTGGTTTGCAAAGTTTCCGTCGTTGTTGTGATGAAACATTATTATTCTCGGAGATGTTTGAATGTGGTGGCGCAACACAAAGATATACACTTTTAACGTGTTCTGTTCCTTATTGTCCTGCGCTCCTCCATTCTCATTGTTTAGATGTTTCATTCTGGTAGTACTCACCTCTTTGCTGTGCAGGAAAGCTTCTTCATTTTTATCAAATATATTTTCAGGAAAATGTTCAAAATGTCACGTGCTTTGGCATACACAATTCTGTAGGGCTTTTTTTTTTCCCAGTTAGATATCACTTACGGTTTATGGTTAGTGGTGCATCTGCTGTATCGATCTAGATGAACAGATAGAATCTACATCATTTCATGTTTTCAAATTAGGGCTAGCATTTACTATCATTTATCCTGATTTGGACATATTTAAAATGAGCGTTGATGGTCAGTAGCTTTTGTTGGATGCTTTCTTGGTAAGTCACTTCTCCAATTTCTAACAATGTCCAAATTTGATGGTCAGCTGCAAGAGCTGTGGTCAGAATTCTGTTCGTTGCCCTGGTCATTTTGGCCACATTGAGTTGGCAAAACCATTGTTTAATCCATTGATGTTTATGAGTCTGAAAAGCCTTCTTCAAGTCACGTGCTTCCACTGTCACAAGTTCCGCTTGAACAAGGAACAGGTGAGAGAGTCTGTTTTCATACTGTTATTTTGATTTTTGTCGCGGTTCACTAAGGCATGGTGTAACATTCTATGATTTTGTTGTGATTTCTATTTATTAGGTTGACAGATATGTGAACGAACTTGAACTGGTAATAAAGGGTGATGTTGCTCATGCTAAAAATTTTGAAGGCTCAGATAAAAAGGGAAACCGTTCAAAAGAGGGTAAGAAGGGCAGCACTGAGGCCATTTCTGGTGATGATAAAGAAGCCAGTCATTCAAAACAGGGTAATAGCAGTACTGAATCCATTTCTGGTGCTGAGCAAGACAAGAAAGTCTGGACATCGATCCAATTGAAAGAGGTTCTGTCACTATTTTCGAAGCTAATGAAAAAGAAACAGAAAAAGTGCACGAAATGCGATATGAAGAGTCCAACAATCGCAAGTCCTATATTTGGTTGGCTGGTCAAGGTATACATGAGCTGAGTGCTTATCTCTAATTGTGGTAAATGTACCGTACCGAAGTAAACAACAAACAAACAAGCAACAACAAAGCCTTCTAGGCTGAAGCAAGTTGGGGTAGGCTAGAGATGAAACCCCGAAGAATTCACAAAGGGAAGAAATTGTATTTCCGAAGTAGATATGATCTTTTGGCTCTGGATTTGCTTAATTCCAGGTTTCTGATTAATATTTGGGCTAATAAATATAACTTCCCTGGCATTCAATGTAATTCAAAATCACCATTCCATTTTCCCAATCTATTGCACCACCTTTTATGGCACTATATAGATGTCAGTACTGTCCATGTTGTTTCCTTAGTACTTAGCAGACTTATGTCCAAAATATAAACTTCTCTGTACATTATCGTGTATCTGTTTCTTGTATATATCATCTACTCTATGCAAATACAGCTTAAAGCCTTGAACATGTAGCACCTTTTCCATAGAAGTGTTGTTTTCTTACTTTTGTCGAGAACTTCTTAATTTTCCGAAATCTGTATACATAGAAGTATATAGATGGATCACATGAATATGACATTAGTAGATTCTTCATTGGAAGTATCTGTCTTACATCCCCCTCAAATCTTATATGCCACTGAGTCAATTCATATGTTATGTATGCTGCTACTGTCTATAGCTCACATGTTAGCCTCACCATCTGTAGCTCATTATGTTTTTACTTATTTCTTCAGTGGCATTTTATGGATTCTCTCAACAAAACTCCCAATTAAGCACTGACGTTTTGTGTTGTTCTGTTTCCAACATCTGTTTTGTGTTGTTGCGGCATGGTATTCCTTAATAACAAGTTGCTGATTCAGTTTTTTTTTTGGTGTGTGTGTGTGTGGTACTGACGTTTTATTGCATATGTGATTTGCTTGTTCTGATTTATAGGACACAAGTGCTTCCGCTGTAAGAACAAATGCAATTGCCAATTCTAAACTGAAAGGAGATAGAAATGGTCACAACTCAGTGGAAACTGGTGTTTCTGGTCTTGATGAAGAACAAACTTCATCTAGATGGGCATCCAATGGACCACTCAATGAAAATAGGTGCCTATCTGATGACACAATTAAAGAAATGGTGGCATCATCAGGAAAGAAACACCTCTTGCCTACAGAGGTACATTATTGTTATTACTTCGAATTTGGAAGGGTCACACCTTACACACCTTTACCTGATTGTACCTTATATGAGCTAGGAAGCACATTAAGCATTTTTTTCTCTCTCCTGCTTCAGGTTGAATCTATTCTCAAGGACTTATGGAAAAAGGAAGCCAGGTTTTGCATGTTACTATGCGACTTTCAGCAGAATACATTAAGTGTATCAGAGAAGAGAAGGGGTTATGAGATGTTTTTCCTAAACAGTCTCCTCGTTTCTCCAAATAGATTCCGTCCCTCAACTAGCTCTAGTCTTGGCGTAAGTATTTCTCTGTTATCTCGCTGTCTTAGCTTTGTTCTAAACTGACTGCATTTGGTGTTTGTTGTATAGATGATGGAACATCCACAAAGTGTTCTGCTAAGTAAAGTGCAAGAAGCCAATCTTGCACTACAGCATAACAGTACTGGAACTAATCATATGGATGTTCTTAAAAGATGGATGGATCTACAACGAACTGTAAATGTGCTATATGATAGTAGCAGAGGCCTGTGTAAGTAACACATTCTTTTATAATTATTTGGACTGCTGGTTTTAGCTTTAACGCTCAGAAAGCATTAAAGAGCAGGTACGACATAATTTTCACTTTTCTACTAACTACTCAAATCAAGTCTCATCCCATATTATGTGGCCTAGTGTTGCTGTGCATTCATGATTCACTACTGGAATTTGGAATTTTAAATTGTTCTCAATGGTTCAATTCCACCCCATGAAATACTGAGAAGGTGCCGTATGTGCTAGTTGGTGGGACCGGAAAAATATTTTTTTGTCCCCACTCCTGTTCCTTTTACTTATTTAGGTACCATGCTTTTTTTTGTGATAATATGAATGAGGTTCTCAATTAACATTAACCTTGGTTACTATTTTCCCTCCTTGTCTTACCTTGACCTTGATTTGGAAAGTGATATTACTTCAGTTACAGGGTTATATGTATTTTGATGTCTGTTGTGTGCAATTCGTTTGAAGTATCAGCTTAAGAACTTCTTAAAAATAAGTTTTTGTTGTGCATGAAAAATGAAGACGCAGCTTCTTGTTTTGGCTGATCTGGTTTATGATTTGTTTTTGGAAGGCTTTGGTTTGGTGCCTTCGTTCATCTGCTCAACAGAATTAAATATCTCAGATTCATTTGTTTTATCTCCATTCTTATGATTTATAAATTTTTTTGGTGTTGAGAACAGCGAAAAGCGAGAAGGATGCTCAGGGCATACGGCAATTATTAGAAAAGAAAGAAGGAGTTCTTCGACAGAAGATGATGGGGAAGAGAGTTAATTATGCATGCCGATCCGTTATCTCTCCTGATCCTTACTTGGCTGTTAATGAAATCGGAATTCCACCTGTTTTTGCAACACGATTGACGTATCCTGAGGTATATTGTTTGGTGCAATGACCTACATTTGTTAATTATTGTGTACTATTCAATCAGAAACATAAATTTGTATTTGCGGCCAATCAATGGCTGTAAATTCTCAACCAATTCGTTAGAAGTGATGCTGCCTGGCGTTGGCGCAAAAGGGTTGATGCATGATCAATCTCCAGGGGTGCAAATATGTAGCAACGCAGAGGGTTTGTAGCTACTCTAGTGAGATTAATCCAAGTTTGAGTTTGACATCTTTGAGCAGTCCAAAATGCAACCTCTCTTAAATACTACATCCAAACTTCGTTATAAGCTGTTGTGGACTCATTCTTCCGCAACAAGTATCAGCATCGTAAGAAGGATAAGAAATCTGTCAGTGGCTAGTTGTTTTTCTGTTCTTTTTTTGAGGGCGTTGTTTTTCTGTTTGTTAAGCACCACTGCTCCAGATAGGAATTGTTAGCCGGCTGAATAATTGCTTAAGTTGGTAGCAGGTTTGTTAGGAGGACTCTTTATATGGGAGTCTCTTGGGTCGTTTAGATTAAGCAGAGATTTATCTTTAACTCAACCTCTGATGGGAGGGCGAGTAGGTTTATCTCTTAGCTTGTAAGTCAAACAATCTCAATAAACTAGCCATATCATAAGCTCTACCAACATGGTCTATGATCTGAATTTTTAGATAGGCACTCTGCTATGAAAAACTTCCTTGGAATTCGCCGTATCTTGGCTGTGAGCAATTTACATGACTCCATGGTCTATATTTGGCTGTCATTAATCATTGAAACATAAATTTGGACCCAGATGCTTCTCAGGTACAATACATATGGATGAAAATACTTGTCCTCTACTCCTGAGGCCGCATTGGCGTAAGGAAATACTTGCTGCTACCTGCAATAGTGCACACTAGCAAGTTGAGGTTAGGAATGCACGTAGACTAAATGGTTCCTGTATGCAAGTCCTTTTATGTTAGCGACTTCAGCATGCAAGCTACTTGAAACAAATAGACCTATGATTTTATAGGCCTCACCTAGGTGCTCAGAAATTCTGGGCACCCCCGTTACCTTGCCAGGAAAGCAGCAAAAGTGAGGGAAGGAGGGAGGGAGGGAGGGTGAAGAGAGCAAGAAAGGGATGGTAACCTGCTAGGGAGGCCAAGAAGCTGCCCTCGCTGCTCTCCCTGCTGGCTCCGGTGCCTCTGGCCTGCTCAGAACTCCCTCCAACTAGCTTGGTGGAGCAGATCTAATCGGAGGTGACACCAATTGATCTGAGAGTGCAGCGGGGACAAGCTGCAGGTTTGTGGAGCGTCAGCACGCGAGAGATGGGAGCTAGCGGCAGCGTTGGCTGGGAGCCTGGCAGAGCCATCGAGAAAAAAATAGCTTTGCAGGTCAATGTGTGGGCTGGTGGAAGGTTATTGGACTGGGGCTGGGCTCTCTTTTACTTCCGGCTCGGTCTCTTTCCTTTTATTTTCCTTCTTTCCTCCAGGATGCACGGCCAGGCCTCACCTTACCGCCTTAAAAACATAGCAATAGACTGTAAACATGGTCTCCGTTGTCTTTGATTGACTTACTGGCGCTTCTAATTGTTTGTGCCGTGATGTCTTATCTTTGTTTGGATCACTTGAATGTCCGAATTTCATCTTCTCTTGATGTCAACAGCTAAGGAAGTAAATGCAGAAACTGTTTCAAATATTAGAATAACTTGCTTTTTCCCTAAAAAAAATATTCTCCTAATAACTAATGCAATGGTACTTTTACATAAGACCTTGAAGTCATCGATAGCTATTACAGTTATCTTTTTTTTTTCTTGGCAGAAAGTGACTCCTTGGAATGCCAAGAAGCTCCAAGAGGCTATAAAGAACGGTGCTGATATTTATCCAGGCGCTACACATTACAGGGACAGCAACAACATGTATAAATTACAGGCAGCCCCTGCTAAACGCCGCGCTATTGCTAAGATGTTACCTGCATCCAGAGGATCAGTTTCACAACCAGGGAAAGACCCGAAGTGTGAATTTGAAAGCAAGGTTGTATATCGACATCTTCAGGATGGTGACATCGTAATAGTTAACAGACAGGTAGACCTAGTTTTTAACAACCCTGCATTTCCTTTTTCATCAGCAGTAATATTTGGGAAAATTCTCTGTCTTGTCCCATTTTGACATCACTACATCAGTTTCCCAAAGTTGTTTAAGTTTACAATTACTTGCCATTTTCTATTGGCAACTTGTGCATCCAAATGCCCATGCTTGGGGTTTATAGTAGCGTCGATGGGATATGTAGTCGAGACATTTTCCTGCTTTGTTGTATGCTGATAGTAAAAACGTCAAATATAAGTTAGCCTGTGGTAAGATTTGAAATTGTGAAGAACTGTATAATTATATGGTGAGTTTGAATCATGGCACGGTGTAAGATAACTCGACTAATATCACCTACAATCAACCTGAGAGACTAAGCCCATGGTATGTGTTTGTCATGAGTGTTACAACGTTAAAATGCCACACATATCTCAAGGTCCATGCAAGTCCTTTATGCTTCTCTAAAAATGCATAGTTCATCTCGAAAAGCAATTGAAAGCTTTATTGCTGTCGCTATCTCTAACCATACTGCTTATGATCCTGTACAATAGAGTAATGAGAGCATAATTCTATAAGGGTGTATTCGGTTGGTTGTATTGGGTTGGATGGGGCCTTCGTGTCCAGTTTCTTGCACTGTTTGGTTGGTTGCTGGGCAAAGTTGGATGAGGCCATCCAGGTAGGAAGTATTCTGTGTAGATGCTGGACGAGATGATCCAAGAAAAATGACTGGATGGAGCCATCCACATTGCTTAAGTGTGTCATTAGTAAAATGATTAGATATATTTAGCATGTTGTGATACTTAATTAGTATTTGTTGTTATGAGATTATTATCAATGCCCACTACTTTCTTAATTTATGTGGGTGATGTATAAATTAGAATATGATAAGCAGTAATTAGCATGTTTTATTGTTGCTTAACATTACTATAACACAATTAGCATTTGTAAATATTAGAGCAAGTTTTAGTGCATGATTAATTCTTACTATTTACAAATAATACATATAATTTTGTTACTACTCTCATCCTAGCTTTTCTCATTTAACCAACCAAACAAAAACTTGGATGGCCCCATCCAGTCAATCAAACAACCGTCAGCCACAATGCAGCTCTTCAATTCACAGCTGGCATATTTTCCTAACTTATTGTTTCTTTCATTGTGATTCAAAGCCTACTCTTCACAAGCCCAGCATGATGGCTCATTTCGTTCGTGTATTGCCCGGAGAAAAGACAATACGAATGCACTATGCCAACTGCAGGTATTAGGGTACACCATTTTTATTCTACACTGTACTATTATTTTTCCTACATCACACATGTGAACAATCGTCTCTTTGTAGTACCTACAATGCTGATTTTGATGGAGATGAGATGAATGTGCACTTTCCACAAGATGAAATATCTCGTGCTGAGGCTATCAATATTGTTGATGCCAACAAGCAATACATTGGTCCTAGGAGTGGGGATGCTGTCAGAGGTCTAATACAGGTATAATGTATATGCATAACTTGTATTTTTCTTATTGTTTTGTGCAATGTCATCATGAAGTATATTTCATTTGCTCATCTAGCCTTGCAGAATCAAATCCATCTATTGTCTTTAGTGAACTATAATCCTGCCAATGATTCACGTGCATCCTCTTTATGAACTATAATCCTGTCAATGATTCATTTGCTACACACTGTATCCTTTTATGTTTAATTTGTGATGTTTTACGCCATAGGACCACATTGTTGGTGCTGTACTTCTCACAAAAGTGGACACATTTTTAAGCCGTGAAGAATACAGTCAGCTTGTGTACGGGTGTTGTATGCCCTCAACCTCTAGCTCTTGTCAACCTGGCAAAAAGGTGTCTGTTAAGGATGATGATACACTACAACTTGTCCCTCCTGCTATTTGTAAGCCAAAGCAATTATGGACAGGAAAGCAGGTTAGATGTTTATACGACAATAGTTCACTGTTGGCTCTTTGCCAATATTTTGAATTTCTTAACAATCCAAGTTATGTAATATTTTTCTCTACAGGTTATAACAACCATCTTGAAGCATTTAACAGATGGTCAGCCTCCATTTACTGTGGAGCAGGATGGGAAAATTACAAAAGAATATCTACTGCCTAGAAAAATTGATGGTGCTGAGAAAAGTGATAGTGCTAAGGAAAGTGATGGTGCTAAGAACGGTGATGGTGCTAAGGAAAGTGACGGCGCTAAGGAAAGTGATGGTGCTAAGAACAGTGATGGTACTAAGGAAAACGATGGTGCTAAAACTACGCCTAGACATTTTTCTGAACAGGTTTTATATATTCGTGGCAATGAGCTCATAAAGGGCATGATAGATAAGGCTCAGTTTGGCAGCTACGGGATAGTTCATACAGTTCAAGAACTCTATGGCGCAGATACAGCTGGAACACTTCTCTCGACATTCAGTCGCTTGTTTACGTTGTTCTTGCAGGTGATCTTTGAAACATTCCCATCATATTTTGAATAGGTTATGATTGATTTGCCAGTGACTTCCCTTCCCGTAATATCTGTTATACAACTAGAAACATGTGTCATGGAGAATCACTACTAGTAATCGACATTGTTTCTAGGTCTACTTTTCACATGTCTTTGTGCTCCTAAACTATTCATCAAAATTTTGTGTCCAACTATTCAGGACTCTGTTTTTTTTTATCTTCAGAACTTGGCTAATTTTGTGCTCCTAAACTAATCAACAGAATATAATTAGAGTTGTTAATTTATCTTCATTTAGTTTTTTTTATGAGAGACCAGCCTGTAGAATTTGGCTACTGAACCAGAACTGCCTTGGGAATTATTTGCATTTAGTTTCTTTTGTGCAAATCATTATCATCGTCGCCGTTATTTTAGAGAAGAGGCCATGGGAGCAAATGAGGGGAAAAGGTATTTGTATGAGCGGTTCAGATGGCTTTATGGTAAACCACACTGGTTAAACTATTTGCCATCTATATCAACAAATTGAGTTTGATCTGAATCTGATGTAAGCTTATGTTAATGTCATTTCAGTAACATGGTTTGCTAATTTAGCTTAAGTGTTTTTTTTGGCCTCATTCAAATTGTATGACACTAGCGAACTGGTGAACCAGGTGCTAGGCATTGTGGATGTCTGCTCCCGACAAAGATGGTCTCACTAAAAGCCTAAAACGTCATTTTAATCCACTAGTTCGTCCATGGAGTCATTCTATAGGTTTCAGTTTGATAGTTCAAATGTGACCATGACATATTTAGTCACAATACTGTCAGATGCTGTGGAATGGTCCTTTGTATGCTAATGCTACCAGATTTGATGAAGTTTATAGGACATTGAATGTTACCAGATTTGAGAAGTTTATAGGACATTGCTACCTACTCCCTCCTGTTTTATTTTCATGACGTTAGGACAAGAAAGCTAGTTCATTTTTGCACTATTTTCTGTGTCCTAACGTCAACAAAACAAAAACAGAGGGAGTAATTAACAGTTGTGATTGATAAAATTATTACAATTTGAGTATTTTTTAACGGAGTACAATTTGAGTATTTTTTAACAGAGTACAATTTGAGTATTCAGGATTGTCTTGTGGTGCTAATATTTTGATTTGAGTTTGTATGAATTTCTGAGACTTTTTTTTTTGTTGCACATTTAACTTCCTTTTGGTTCTGAGATTTTAACAGATGATTATTTTCTTGACTACAATATTTATTGTTGATTTTTTTGATTTTGTATTTGCGAAATATGAGAGTAATTTCTTCTTTCAGTTTCATGGGTTTACATGTGGAGTAGCCGATCTGTTACTATGCGAAAAGGCTGATGAACATAGAATCAAAATTCTATCAAAAAGTGAAGAGGAGAGTAAAAAAGTCCATAAAAAGTTCATTCAAACTGGAGATGATCCTGAAGGTTGGTGGAATGTCATACCTGATATTATTTTGTGCTCAAGCCTTTCTAGTTGTATGCCGATTGTTTCTTTGTTAATTTTATCATGCAGATCCTGTATTGCAAATGGAGGTTGAGAAAGTTGTGAGAAGTAATGGGGAATCTGCCACAAAAATCTTGGACACAATGATGTCTAATGCTCTAAACAAAATAACATCCAGTGTCAATAAAGAATTATTTCCTAATGGTCTACAGAAGTGCTTTCCTAAAAATTGTCTCTCACTTATGACTGCATCTGGAGCTAAAGGTGGCCCGGTGAGTTTTTCTTCTTGTCAGAACTGAACACATTTCATTTTTTTTTTAAGTTGAATGCAAACTGTATTGTGCAAATAACCACAAACAAATTGCTACCTCAATTTATGTGTGCTTCAGCTGACATGCCGCCATTTCACCTGTCTTGCTAGGTCAACATGTCACAAATATCTTCGCTACTAGGGCAGCAAGAGTTAGAAGGCAAACGTGTTCCACGGATGGTTTCTGGGAAGACTTTACCGTGCTTTCCGCCATGGGATATTTCTTCCAGAGCTGGTGGCTACGTCAGTGATCGATTTTTAACTGGTCTCCGCCCTCAATTCCACTGTATGGCAGGCAGAGAGGGTGAGTTAACCTCTTTCTTTGCCTGATGGTGTCCTTGCAGAGGTGGAACGAAAGTGTCTTTTTTCATGGCAAAGGCCTGTCATGTGTCTTACTCTAACTCTTTCCTGTTGCCATCTGTTAGGTTAGGCATTAGTCATCTTTAGCTTCCACAAAGCTGGTCAGCCTCTTGTAATATCAAAATGATTGCTCGTGGAAAACCCTGTTTGGTCTGGGGGTTTGCAAACTGGACACATTTGTCATTCTACTGATCCTATTACTAATGATCTTCATACTAAACATGCATGCCACGCGTGAAGCTTTGTTTCATTAGTATCTGGTATCCAGAACAGGGCATGTATAGCATTTTATTAGGATATGTAGCTCTATTTATTTCTGATATGCAGGCTAAAATTTGTGTTATTTGGCTTTGTACATTCTTTGCAGGTTGGTTGACACGGCTGTCAAAACATCTCGTAGTGGATATCTTCAACGTTGTCTGATCAAAAGTATGGAATCATTGAAAGTATCATATGATCACACAGTACGTGATGTTGATGGATCAATTGTACAGTTCTGCTACGGAGAAGATGGAGTCGATGTGCTTAAAAGTAGCTTTCTTAACAAGTTCAAAGAACTTACTGATGTAAGGAATTAAATTCTCAACTATGAAACTAAAGACACCTTGAGTTCATAGTATGTCTTTATCTATGTGTTTGTTTGATGGGATTGCTAATGGATTACTTTTTTTTTTTACCTGATGGATTACAAATTGCAGAACAGAGAAGCTGTCCTTTACAAGCTTGTTGGTCGCAGTCATGATAAACTATTATCAACTAATGAGTACATTACTGGACTGCCTACGAAGTTACAGGAAGCTGCTAAGAAATTTGTTATAGATGAAGCAGAGAAAGAATACAACCTTAAGAAGAAGGAAGAGGAACTATCAAAGTTAGAAAGAGAGAAAAATAACAACAGTATTAGAAAGATGGAGAGGGAACTATTAAAACTACTAAATGTCAAATACCAATCTAGTCTTGTGGATCCTGGTGAGGCTGTCGGTGTGATCGCTGCTCAGTCAATAGGAGAACCTTCAACACAGATGACGTAAGATAATTTTGATTTTTTGCTCAATTTTGCAACATACTCATTTCTTCCATTAATGCCAGTCTTTTCTCCTGCAAATTTTGGGTGGACTTGCATGGATTTAGATTGTCTTGCATGCTTAGTTCTTACCCAAGATGTAGCAACAAAATGCTGAATACAATATTTTTACCATGCATTGCAGGCTCAACACTTTTCACCTTGCTGGGAGTGGTGGAATGAATGTAACACTTGGGATACCTCGGTTGAAGGAAATACTGATGGCCGGTGCAGCCAGCACGCCTGTTATGGCATGCCCTCTGCGTATGAATGGGTGAGCTTTATTTCCAGTTAAGATTATTCATATTGAGCTTGCTTTACTAGGTTATTTGCGAAACTTTTCGAAGTTCTTGTAGTCCTCATATCCTGTTAAATATGATGTAGAAATCTCCATCACACTGTACTCTTTGACTTTCTACACCTGGCACTATACGCACTCATTCGTTTGTGGATGTCTAGGGTTAATGATGATAAAGTGGATGAAGCTGAGCAAATTATTGGAGAAATGGGTAAAGGTATTCGAGGAAAAAAACCTGAGCAAGAGGATGAAGCTAAGCGCGTTATTAAAGAATATGAGGAGCAATTTGCTCTTGCTGAGGAAGAGGCTGCATCACTTGCTGCAACACTTGGGAGGGTTCGCGTGGTTGATGTTGTCGAGAGAATTGAAGTATGCACAGTTCCTTTTTACAATTGTAATGGGCATGTTTCAACCCTGTACAAGTTACGGATGAAACTGTACCCAGAAGGGCACTTCCTTAAGTGGGACCTTACGGTAAAAGAGTGTCTGGATACATTGGAGAAAGCTTTTGTTGACGCGATGGAACATGCAATCGAAAAGCATCTGGATTTGCTACACAAAGTCAATGAAATCCGTGCTGTTAAGGTAAATGATACAGATGGCTCATTATCAGATGGAGTTGAAGAATCTGAAAGCGGACCTGCTGATGCAGAAGGCACCGGTATGAGTGATGATGAGGCTGAAAATGATAACGAAGATGACTTGGGGGCTGATGCAGAAAAGAGAAAACGACAAGAGAAAGATGAGATTGAGTATGATGATGATGATGATGATGAAGAAAAGGAAGAAGGAATGGATAGTGAATCTGAAGAAGAGGACAAAGTTAAACTTCAGAGCGAGGATGATCCAGCTGACTCAAGTGAAGATTCAGGTGATGATTCACAAGAGGCTGAGGAAGGGCACAATATCTCGAAGTCTGAGATGGCTTCAGTGGATGATACATCATATTCTGCTAAGAAGGAAATAAAGTCAAAATATAAGCATGGGAAAGCTAAACTTGAAGGGGAAAAGGTAGACGAGCAGAAAGAGGGTAAAAAAAACCAGAAGCGCAGGAAAAAGTTGAAACGAACTGTCACAATTAACAACCCTGAAGAGGAGGGTTATTTCTCAATTCAGTATTTGTTACATGATGAACCTCATATTTTACTGGCTCAGGTAATTTTTTCTACTGGACAACTTGCACACTTTTCTGTTGAGACTAATTACTGCATATGATATAATGTGGAACATTTTCTTCACAACATACTGATTGCTTATGCATCTCATTTAATGGGGCTCAAATCTTTCCTGCTGGAATCGCACGCGCATTCCAGATTGATCGATTCAAAAGTTGAAGCCCTCTGCATCTTTGTACAATCACAAACTGACTTGCTGCTGTGCCTTGCTCATGAAATTGTTTTCCTATCGGCATGTTCTCCTGTTTATGATCTTAACTTCCTTTCAACTTGTTGCCTGTTAACTATTAATCACGCATGGATAATATTAAACTAGTATCTCAGCTGTTTCAACGATGAAGGATTATAGTTTGTGCATATATGTTTCTGTTATGCATACATTTGGCTCCATATTTTGTTTGCATCTTCATGTTTGGAAAGAACATAAAGTGAAATAATTTTGTGAACCTTCTCACGCCCTTTGCCTGTCATTCCATATATATTGATGCTTCAATTGAACGAATTTTAATGGATGTTTTAAGCCTTTGTTCAGATTGCCCAGAAGACAGCTAGATCCATTTTTGTCAAGGCCTGCAGTAATATTGATCGATGCAAAGTTGTGAAAGAGAAGGAAAAGGATAAGATCATGAAGGTTTATCTTCAAACGGCAGGAGTGAACTTTAATGCATTCTGGGACCTAGACGATCACCTTGACATCACAAATATTTCATCAAATGATATATATGCAATGTTGAAGACATATGGGGTGGAGCTTGCAAGGGCCACTATCATCAAGGAAGTGAGTAAGGTATTTGGACACTACAGTATAACTGTGGACCCGAGGCACCTGAACATGATTGCGGATTTCATGACCTTTGACGGTGGTTACCGGCCTATGAACCGGATGGGGATGGGTCAGTACTGCACCTCGCCATTTGGCAAGATGACCTTCGAGACGGCGACCAAGTTCATTGTTGAAGCGGCTACTCATGGAGAGGTCGACGCCCTTGAGTGCCCCTCGGCAAGCGTCTGCCTTGGTCAACCTGCCAAGGTGGGTACTGGCACCTTTGGCCTGCTGCAGAACCTTGACTTGGAGGAGCCCATGGTAATCTAAGACTGCATCTCGGATGAGGCTTATGCGGGCCTGTTGCACGGAAATGCGGGAATTGAGTTTGCGTTGGCATGTCGCTTATGTAGGAGCGTAGTATTTTTGCACACATGTTTGTCACTGCTGCAAAAACTGGGAAAACACGATATGAAAGTAAAAGAGCTGTATTTTCTGTCTTGCCTGGGTGTAGCTTCAGCAGATCTGTGATACTGGTCCATGCACAACGGTTTTGCAGCATGCCCTACAACAAGCCCATTATGTGGCAGGCGACGGATCGGGCTCGTTGGGGGAGGCCATCCCGCGCGCGCTTTGCCGTTGTCCACGCCGGCGATACAGCCCAGCCGGCATAGATGTTCGTCCACAGCGTCACCGACCGTGCATGCATATGCATCCATGATCCATCGTTCTACTACGCCTATTCCTAACTGCAAACAACGCTTGCTCAGACTTGAACATGGGCGCACGATGCCGATCGAGCGAGCCAGCCAGCAACAGTGTCAACCGGCTGGGCCGGCTGGCGGGCCGCAGGGCGAGATCCAAAGACAGGCACGCTGCTGGGCCAGGCGGCGAATCATTGTGCCGCCGCGGATCCACACGCGCCGGCCGGCCGGGCCTAGCTAGCTTCCTGACGCGGGAAGTAATTGTGCTGTCCGGCGACGCCGCGGCAGCCGTCCCTGTTCGCCAACAGTTCCTTGTGTTGAATTGAATTCGTCTTTCTGTGGCTCGCGTGCGTGACGGCACTGCACTGGCGGCCAGCCCGCCCGGGCCCTTCCAGCTCGTTTGCCATGCCAAGACGATGGCCGAGCTCGATCGAGCGCGCCGTCACCATCGACGGCGATCGGAGAGGGAGGAGATCGACGTGGCCGTTCCGGTGATCATGAGATGAGAATCCATCGCCAAGCCAAGAACCGGACATCCACTAACAACTAACGCTGCTGATGACCTGGCATGTAAACATCCACAGAACGTAAAACAAAAAAAAATCAAATCAGTTTCTACGTAGGGCTGCCATAGAAGGTGGTTAATGCGTGGAAGTCGATCCGCCAAATGAAGCCGAGACAGGGTGCCGGGGCGGGCAAGCCACCGCAACAGGGCTCTGTGCAGCAGTACAGTACGAGCCAGCCTCAACAGGGACGAGATCATAAGATTCTTTTTGTATGGGAGGACCACCCGCCCGTCGCTGTCCAAGGACAGCTTCAAGCAGCATCAGATCGATCGATCGCTGTGCTGCGACTCGCTATCTCTCCGGCCGCGTCCATCTCTGAGGCATTACTCCTTCTGCCCACATCTATCCATCTATAATCGCTGCAAGCTACGGCCTGATGCATGTGTTTTGCAGCTGGCGACCGACGACAAACCAACTGCGATTCTTTTTTGGTTGGTTGTTCAGAGATTGTTTGCGTCCTGCATTTCCTATTGTCGTCAGTGCGGTGTGGCCGTTGGGGAATACTGCTCTTATGCCGCTTCTCACATGCGCAGTGAGTAACCATGCGTATATAACGCATGGAAATGCATGCAAGATCATGCATAACAACATGGGGTGGTTGTGCGTTGTGGCAATGGCATCGAATAACGTACCGTCCTAAGAACGATATTGGTGTGTTTATGATGATCCTGACTCGAGGGATGGGGAGAAATTGCAAGCTACTTCTTGGGTTACTATCAAGCACACGTACGACAGCTAAACAACAACCTCATTGATGCTAAGCTCTCTTCCTGCGACCGATCCAGTCTGTTTCTCATAAATTTTCACGTCTCCCGTCTTCGACAAATATGGAAATCGACACTGCATGGGCACGAGCTTGCCGGGTACGAGGGTGAAAAGTAGTGAATGCCCTGCATTTAATCATACATATATGCGACTAGCTTGGTGCGGCACTACGGCATATTCGAAGTTTTCAGACGCAGAGTTATCAGTTCATCGAATGAGCTTTCTCCGTGCACATGCCGCAGTGAGCATGACGCTGAAGAGTGCCGCTAGTTGCAGGCTGGCTTAATTTGCATCGGTGTAAGGGTTCTTCTCTGAATTTATATCTCGACATGTACATCTGCCGTTACCGAGCTGCAAGGAAAACAGTATTAACAATGAATTCGGGCCACTTGTATAAAGAGAGAAAGAGGGAAGAAAGGAGCAATGATGGTCGAGCAGTTGACAGAGAGGGGGCAGAAAGGATTGTGGAACTATTCCTTCGTCATTACCGCCCTTGAAGCACTGACATAAATTAAAGAATTTGAATACGAACAAAAACCTATTGCTTCTTCTGTTTCCAATGTGGATCAATGGAGAAACCTATATTCGCTAAATCAACCTCTCGTGCCTAGTTTAACGATATAAATATTCCAAGTCTTATTGACTCAACACTACGGTTCAAGTCTGATTAATTAAGCACATGCTAGTTTGTTAAACAGTAATGATTTTTACCAATCCATTTTATCTGCTAAATCGTAATGTCTGATAACAAAATGAAACTTGAAGAAAAGGAAATGCTACTATTTCTCATACGAGATTGCCTATTTGCAACAGAATATTACGAGTCATCGTGCCAACTTCAACCATACTATCATCCGCAACACCCCCTCCCCCCCCCCC
>LAPY01000824.1:64416-74707 GCA_000970635.1 Eragrostis tef
ATCGGGAGGTTGACGAAAGGGCAGTACTGGATACCCACGCCGTCGCAGATCCTCATTGGGCCCACCCAGTTCTCCTGCCCCGTCTGCTACAAGACCTTCAACCGATACAACAACATGCAGGTGATTTTCGCTCATCGCATCATCATTCCGCTCTTCTTCCCGCCTTGCGCTTGATTTTGATCTGGACTTCGATATTGTTTATGATTATGTTGTCTGTCACCTGCACGATCCTCTCCCTTTTTCTGGTTGGTTCTTGGTCCTTTCTTTTTAACTCGATTGAGGAAAAGTTTTTGGTTTTGTATCTGCATGTGCTAGAAGCAAGGAGCTCCCGTTTCTGCTGCATGTATGTGGCCTCTCTGAGTCTTCTTGAGAACTAACGGCGCCCCTTCTGAAATTTCCTTGGATGCTTGCTGCATGGGAGTGGAGCAGCGCGTGCATCGATCAGTTCTGTTGACGGAAGCAGCTTGTGTTTGCTGTGGAGTGGATCTAGGACTGTACCAGTACGACGCCTGCAGGCTTGGCCCAATCTCTCTGTTATCCCGTGTACGGCGTGCAACCGTATCTTTGATTTGATTGAACCGAGCAAGAGGAGCAGAGGGGCACATAGGCGTGCAACCGTGTACGGCGGCCGGCCGGGCCAAACGGCCATTGACATGGAGGAAGAACTCTCCCTGACTGTGGTCAGCCGCTATAGCTACTGCTCTTGGAGTTTGTGCTCGTTGTGCCTTTTCGATTGGTGGTGTGGATGCAGAGACCAGCCCAGAGGGAGAGAGATCTGAGAAGAAAGATCTGGCAAAAAGGCATCTTTATCTTTCCTTAGATCAGTTCCTTCAGGCTTACACAGATGTGCATCTCAAGCAACACAGCAGCTGCTCTCTCTCTCTCTCTCTCTCTCTCTCTCTCCAACAAACCCCACCACGAGGTAGCAGCCCCTCTTCAGTCTGCACAGTCCATTTGCTCAGACTCTTCCGTAACATCCCTTTTGCTTGCTCGATCTCCTCCCCTCTCTCTCCTCTTCCTGTCTCCTTTCTCTCTCACACACACATCGATGCATCATCTACTCCAAGGTGTATAGCTAGGCAGGATGAGAGCTGGTCCCTCTGCAACTTAAACCATCTGCCCCCATCCCCCGTTGCCTCGAGCACGTGAAGGGCACCACTCCACTTGCACCGCTCGAGCTCTCTCCCTCCTCATGCTCATAGCTGCCGCGCGATGCGAATGCGATGCTGCATCTTCAGTGTTCATGCATGCGACTAACTGCCTACATCTACTCATTGCACACTTACAACAACTGCATCGTCTACTTCTTCCTAGCTCGAGTACTCCTCCTAGCACACCGATCAATACGATTTTACACATACGTACCGATCGATCAATCGACTAACTAACTGACCACATGAGCTGAAAACTGCATGCAGATGCACATGTGGGGGCACGGTTCGCAGTACCGCAAGGGCCCCGAGTCGCTGCGCGGCACGCAGCCGACGGCGATGCTGCGGCTGCCGTGCTACTGCTGCGCGGCGGGTTGCCGGAACAACATCGACCACCCGCGCGCGCGGCCGCTAAAGGACTTCCGCACGCTGCAGACGCACTACCGGCGCAAGCACGGGATCAAGCCCTTCATGTGCCGCAAGTGCGGGAAGGCCTTCGCCGTGCGCGGCGACTGGCGCACCCACGAGAAGAACTGCGGCAAGCTCTGGTACTGCGCCTGCGGCTCCGACTTCAAGCACAAGCGCTCGCTCAAGGACCACATCCGCGCATTCGGACGCGGACACGCCGCCTGCGGCATCGACTGCTTCGACGACGACGACGACCGCGACCCATCCTCCGAAATCGACCACGCCGCCGTCTCCACCAGTGCTAGTGCTACTGCTAGCACCACCGTCGTCGCCGGCGCGGCTACCGGCGCCAACGCTCAACTCTGGACGACGCCGGCCGTTTACGTACGTACTACGTGTATGGCACACAGAAACATGTAATAGCTAGCCAACAACGTATACGTGGTGTGTTGATGTGAGGCCGGGGAAATCACTTTGTTCGATCGTGGGCGAGGTTAATTCGTTAGTAGAAGATTTGCATGCCACTACTCTGTGGGTAGAGCAACGAAGTCAAGGATTTTAAGTTTACCGTACCAAAGGGGCCGGGCGTATATGCAGGAACGGGTGATGTATGCATGTTTAATGTTCTATATTGTTTGGGTAGCCTAGCTAGAAGAGCTTTCATTGTATGTGTAGACTACGTACGTACTTAATCTGGTATATGGGGGAACGGTGATATATACAGATTGGTAATGTTAACTAGAAAGAAAAAATGGAACAATTTCTATGCACATGCAAATACCTGGTATCCTTTATGTTTCATGGGTGTTTCTGGTTTTAATTTCTTGTTTTGTTTTAGCTTTTAGCTTTATGCTGTAAATTGTAACCAAGTTGTTCAGGTTGTTGGAATTTACAAATAGTCAGACATATGCTTTTTCTTACTACCTCCTAAAAAGGTTGGAAGTGTTATGTTTTGCTTGGGGATGATGTATACATTGGGATACGTGGAATAGATTGGTTTAATTCAAATTGGCAACTTATAAATCCCCTGAAACTGGCAGAGAATGAGCGTCACTACTCCCCACACTGACCATTTCTCTTGTTCTGAAATATTTTGCCTTGTTGTTCAAAGAGTCAAAATGACTGAGCATATTTCCAGTTTTGTGCGACATATTACTTTGAGCTTCTGTTGTAAAATAAATCAGTTTATGCAGATATATATATATCTAATTAACCACCTAGACAATTTAAATTTGTGTATGAACGCATGTCAACAAGTCGGTCGCTGTACATCTGAAATATATGATATGAATGTCTCCTAACAAATGACATATGGCTATTCCGGTTTTATATATATGTCCTTTCTTTTCATGGGATGGCTTCTGAAGAGTAATATATGACTTTTTTTTGTTGAGCTTACAATTTTTCCCTAGTACTTATAATTATTTTCAGTAATACCATGATTTTACACGGCCTAGATAAATTATTTATTTCAATGAGTGACGTCATTTAATGTTTATTTTAATTTGGTACCCATAAAAAAATTGTGACATTAGTGACTATTAAAAAATACAGATTAGGGGGTGCACAAATAGGATAGTACTTTTATAAAAAAAAGTTTGAGAAAGTGTTGTAGATCATATTAGATGTGTCTTACCTGGAGAAATGCAACAAACCATGCCTTTAAAACACGTACAGCTATACAAAGTACATTTCCTTTTTCTCATTTAGGCATGCTCAGTTCAATGAACGGATTGTCCAAAATAATAATAATATATAGCACAATAAACGTGCAGTTAAAATTGTTTATCTCAAAATTCGGCATTTCATATATCTCGACCGTACCACCAATAATACCTCTGAGACATGCATGTGGGATTTAGTAAGCAAACTATAATTTGAATTTAGGGTTAAATGTGTATTCTTTTGTGCATGCATGCAGCACCTGGTGGATCCCAATGCATGGGAATCTCATAGCTAGTCTTGCTTTAACCCTCTCATCTTTTGTATAAAGATGCGTCTTTTGCTAAAGTTTATCCTTTGGACAAAATCCCCCTAAGCTTGAGAGATAACCCTTTCAAGAATGTGAAGCCCATGCACAGTTGCACTTGCACACCAGTAGCTTTGCCCCAATGGCAAATGCAGTGCGCTTTCATCCTGCTAAGAATCACGAGAAATATGGGTCTGTGTATCCCTAACCAACAATATCTGTATGGATTAATCGGAAAGAGAAAAAAGGGGCAAGGTTAATGATTAATTGGCCTGTATCAGGCCAACTATGCTTGTCGATCCTACAGTACTTTTCATCTGTTTGCCTGCCCCTGATTACGTACACTCTGCAATGATCAAAGCAACAAAAGAAGGCTTAAAGATTTCTCTTTTGCTATTGCTTGAGACCTTAAGCTTTGGTTCTTTTCATAGCCTTTAACTTTGCACCTTTCTCATGTTTATTATCTAAAAATTTCTGGAACATACGACTCTTGAATTTCCATTGATCAGGTAACTCGTCACATTTAACTTCCACTAATATTTTATGATCATTTGGATGTTGCAGTGATATGAACCAGCAAATGCTTGCAAGCATGGTTTTAAAAAGGAATAAACAGTAAGATTTAATATTACATGTCCTTAATAAGATGATATTTCCAAGCAATGTACTGGATTAACTGTATATCGCCAGTGGAAACCTGTTTACCTGTCGGTCAGATGACGAATGCAATGCCAATATATAGTACTAGGGGATGGTCCCATAAAATTTCTCATCATAGCATTTGGTTGCTAGCTTCTAGCTAGTTTCTCTTTTATTACTGATTGCCTGCACGGATGCATATATACCTCTACTGCAGTACTGTTCTACTGCATAAAGACCTTCTTGGCAATGAATCTCATTGCACAAGAGTGTTTCAATATTTGTTTAGACAGAGTTTGCTCGGAAAATGATCTTTAGAGAGCCAAACGTGTGGCCATAGAGAAAGCTATATGTTAGATTCCGACTGAATTATTAATTAATTGTTGAGCTGGAACTTGATTATTACTCCATGCATTGAGATCCACCAGGGTTTAACAATGCATAGGAGTACTCTGGTATCGTACATATATACATGATTTATTTCCATAATGTATTCCTCACAAAATGATTAATAAATAGATGAACATGTGTGATTTATTCAGTATCAGGAATTTCAACAGTGCTTACAGTCTTTCAGTAACCTAGGCAAATGTTAATCACTATCTAAATGTTTTTACAAAATTCTGATTCCTCACCGAGTAAGAAAACCTTACTGATTTTGTAGACATCTATCCACACATAATTTTCTACATGAATGAAGGCTCAATTATTCAGATTTAATAGTTGGAAAACCAGATCATAAAATTGTTAAACCAAACCTCGTCTGAATACCTTTTCCCAGTTCAAATGAAGGCAGCACAAAAAAAAGAACAGAATAAACAGAAAAATAAATCTCAAAATGAATCTTCTGAAGGAAAAAAAAAGAGTTTTTACATATTGCCATCATTGTACACCTTCAAAAAGTATCATGTGTATTGGTTCAGTTCATGTCTGGTTGCGCTTTCTTGTAGTGAATGGAAGACATTTCGCCTGTTTTACTCGCCCCTTTTGCTGGCTTCTTCCTTGATCAATCACTAGATTCTTCCATAAGAGGACAAGGACATGTCATAATTATCTGAGAACAGAGGGAGAAACTTCTTCTACTAGTACTACAACATAAAGAAAGCTAGCTACCTCCATACTCTCATTTCTCTGTCACTACTAGAGAACAACAAGCAGTGAGCACTTTCACCAGCTCAATTATTTACACTCCCTTCTCTGTTCCTATGCAATGTTTCTGACTTTCTTGCATGGTCAGCCACAGACCTATGTTCATTTAGTACATTAGTGTATCGATCGATGTGTGTGGGTGTGTGTGTGTGTGTGTGTGAGAGAGAGAGAGAGAGAGAGCAGGTATAACGCGGTAGTACGTACGCAGCATCGATGGTAGGCAATGGCAGCAACGAACCAGACCTTTCTTTTATATCCTTACCGCTTCTGCCGTGCTGCAACCTTATGATAGGGTATGATTCGGTTTTAGGATTTTATAGTTATTTGTTTCGACTGTTCCCGTTGATCTCAGCTTTCTTCAGGGATCAGGAAACGTAACAAGTCATTCCTGCAGACAGAACGAACGATGTACTGATGTGCTGTAGTAGACCGTACCAGCATGCATGACAGTTTACTGTTCACTAGCTTGTTTGTCTGTTCGGAGGATTAATGCAAAGCGAATTCAGCCTCACCTGTAGCTACTACTAGTACTACTACATCATAGCCTTGAGATAAATTCTGTCTCCTGATGTGTAGATACGTCATGCACATTCATCTCCAGTTCGAGTGCTTCAGAAAAAAATGTTCGGAAAAAAAGTGCCTCAGAAAAACAATGAAAAAAAGAAAATTTCAAGAAGAAAAAAGTGCACTTTCTTTAGGTGGCTTATGAAAACATTTTCATGTTTCATAAACAACGCTCCTGTAAGATAAATATCACTTCTTTTTCGTTTCATCAAAACTTCCTCTGCAACAGAATTTCACATCACCGCGATTTTGTTAAGTTGATTAGCCATGGCGCCATACTGCCAAGGTTCTTCAAAGTGTGATTTCTTTAAAATATGCTGTAAAGAAAGTTTACTGTTTTGGCTAGTGGAGTGTACGCTGTGTAAGAAAGTTTACTGAGGTGGTCACCTCAACATACTTATATTTATTATCTTAGTTTTTTTTACTAGTATGTAACAAAAAGTATTTTAGCTAGCAGCTTGAGGTTGGAACATGCATGTTTAGAAGAAAGATCATATGATATATATACACCTCAAATAACATTCTCCATAGGAAAGATTCTAAAGAGAACTTTCCTCTTAGAAATAAGAAACAAAAGGTTGCTTCAACCGCGTCCCTGTGTGGCTGCAAGGTTATCTCTTTGGCACCTTTGATTTGCTTAAGCGCGAATAATCAGCGGATCTTTTAAGACAACTTAGGATAACAATCAAATGTATATAAATAACTTAGCATGCAGATCTGATTTAGGTAGAACTAGTGCAAGGTAGGCACCTTCCTAGTTATTTACTACTAGGGCATTGTTGTGTTCTTAAGCAAACAGCGATGTGAACGGCGATCTCTGATTTTTTTATTGGGCCAAAGTACAAAAAGGGAGTTTGTTCGGTGGACAACAATATATATCTGTTGCAGTCAAAGCAGACTTTTAGCTGTAGTCACAAATAAGCCCACACTTTACCATATTGAGGTTTAACATTACTGCATTTCAAAGCAAGAAAACACGTTTTCTATAGAACTAGTGGATTTTACGCGGCTAGTAGTAAAAATCTAACTATATGCATGCATGTTTTCAGTACAAGGTAGAGTATGCGTGTCTAGCATTTTAGGAATCTAACTACATGAATGAGTGTTAATTTTTTTTTGCGAGGGAATGAGTGTTAATTTTCAGTACAACTAGTGGAGTGTACGCGGCTAGTATTAATAATCTAACCATATGCTTAATTGGTGGTGTCGTCTTGATTTTACCATCGAATTATGGTTTATTGTCAGCGTTTATCATACCATATATGTCTTCTCTTTGATTTGCATGCTTTGAACCTTCTCACGTATCAAACATTTTCACTGCGGACACTACTATCCCTTTTCAATTTTGATGGCCAGACGGATATCCATAGATATTGCCATATTGGGTAACCAGATGGGTGGCTTGGCATTTTTTTCGCCCTTGTTGCATCCGTCGTTGGACAAATACATGGTCCATGGCTCCAAGCTACGGCATGTTGCAGCAGGAGCAGTATGATACGATCGAGGCTGAGATCTCTAGCTCGATCGATTCGATCGAGCCCAAAAATATACTACTCCCGCACGCGCGCTCGATCGGCAGCAACGAGGCCACGCATGCGGCCTCGGAAGACCAAGAAGAGCTTAGCTAGCGCATGTTGCAGCAGGAGCGCGAGATGCACGGCGCCCGGCTACACGGAGCCTTTGCTCCCCCGCCGCCGTGTTGGTTACAGACACCTTCCTAGTTATTTACTACTAGGGCATTGTTGTGTTCTTAAGCAAACAGCGATGTGAACGGCGATCTCTGATTTTTTTATTGGGCCAAAGTACAAAAAGGGAGTTTGTTCGGTGGACAACAATATATATCTGTTGCAGTCAAAGCAGACTTTTAGCTGTAGTCACAAATAAGCCCACACTTTACCATATTGAGGTTTAACATTACTGCATTTCAAAGCAAGAAAACACGTTTTCTATAGAACTAGTGGATTTTACGCGGCTAGTAGTAAAAATCTAACTATATGCATGCATGTTTTCAGTACAAGGTAGAGTATGCGTGTCTAGCATTTTAGGAATCTAACTACATGAATGAGTGTTAATTTTTTTTTGCGAGGGAATGAGTGTTAATTTTCAGTACAACTAGTGGAGTGTACGCGGCTAGTATTAATAATCTAACCATATGCTTAATTGGTGGTGTCGTCTTGATTTTACCATCGAATTATGGTTTATTGTCAGCGTTTATCATACCATATATGTCTTCTCTTTGATTTGCATGCTTTGAACCTTCTCACGTATCAAACATTTTCACTGCGGACACTACTATCCCTTTTCAATTTTGATGGCCAGACGGATATCCATAGATATTGCCATATTGGGTAACCAGATGGGTGGCTTGGCATTTTTTTCGCCCTTGTTGCATCCGTCGTTGGACAAATACATGGTCCATGGCTCCAAGCTACGGCATGTTGCAGCAGGAGCAGTATGATACGATCGAGGCTGAGATCTCTAGCTCGATCGATTCGATCGAGCCCAAAAATATACTACTCCCGCACGCGCGCTCGATCGGCAGCAACGAGGCCACGCATGCGGCCTCGGAAGACCAAGAAGAGCTTAGCTAGCGCATGTTGCAGCAGGAGCGCGAGATGCACGGCGCCCGGCTACACGGAGCCTTTGCTCCCCCGCCGCCGTGTTGGTTACCGCTGCTGGTGTCGCGCGCTCGCCCGGCACTCCCCGGAACAGGTGCGCGCATGCAAGGATTCCATATGCGCGCGCACGAGGACAGGTTGCTCAAATCAATGGAGCCTTGCTTGCTACATTCTCTGGCGCCCGTCAACCGATACGATCTGCAGGAATATAGTATGTCCGCTCATCGATATGGATCGCCACGGTGTTTTAGAGTAATTTTGAGTTATTATTTATAAATGGTGCATGATGCTTTGAGGCTCCGTTCCAATGCTTAGAACAGTTAATAATAAAGCTGGCACAACTAACTATTATCATCTCATTAGTGTAATCACAAAAAAAAAACTATTATCTCACCAGCTGATCCAACCCAACTAATAGCAGTTGATTTGTTGGTTAATGACAACTAACTGATTAGCTAGAGGTTGGGAGCAACCTAAGTTGTGCTCCTGGCGATTGCTTTAATTCCATGCAGTGTTTAAAACAGCGGGGTATAGACTAATAGCGGGTTGCCTCTAAAACAGCTAAAGTGAGATTATAGTGGGCTAAAACAGCTAAGTTGTGCATGATGGCAAATAGTGGCAGGCAGACCCTCTAATAGCTATAGCGGGTTATACCGGTGGCTATAGCCGGCTATTTAAAACTTTGATTCCAGGTGGCGGGGAGTGCTGAGGAGACGGAAGCCATGGCGATCAGAGAAGGGATTCTTCTAGCAGCTGAATGGTGTAGGGAGAAAGCTGGACTGGAAACAGATTGTGCTGCTTTGGTGAATTTGTTTCAGGAGTGTAGGGTTGACTGCTACTTCGAGTAATATAAATGACTGCTACTTTCATAAACTGTCACGAGACAATTTCATAATTTTAGCAAGAGGCTTGAGGGAGAAGGAAGGGGATAGACGACATGGGCCGGGATCAAAGACAAAAGCAAAAGATAATTGGGAAAGAAAGATGCGAGGAGCTGGGGAGAGAGGAAAGAGCACTTCTTGGCCTCACTAGCTTGCTTTCCACTTTATATCAAGGCCGGACCGTGAATTGAAGGGAAAGCCAAAGGTACGTGGCGCACACGGCCGGGATCCCTCCTCATAACATGTCAAATCATGGGATCCGCTAGGTAGATCGAGTAGGATAACATGTAGTACTCGTAGCTGCTTAGCTAGCTTGGAGACATCCATGGAGGCCACCAAAAGGAAAACACTATCTCGAGGCTTATATGCCTGGGGTCGTATCCACCAAAGCCACCACCATGTTAAAAGCAAAAGCATAACGCGCCGGCATCTTTGAAAAGACCTAAGCTAGCTGGTGGGATATATACTTTCATGGCTGATGATACGCGTATGTCGCTATGCATCATGTGTGCATTATTGTTTAGCGTACCAATTATTATAGGCAATTTGGTTCTTTTGATTTCTGCTAGAGGCCACGAAGGGCTTTCTCACAAGGATCTGGAAAACTTTTCCAAAGGATAAACTTTGAGATAGATGGCTAAGTCAAGGAAATGATTCTTTTGAGTCGTGAACAATATTCACTATCATTTTACGCATATTAGCAAGGAATTATTGACGCGTAGCGTAAAGCCAGGGGCACGAGGCCACAGAAGATCCATGGCCATTCAGCTGCGTCAATGAAGAAATTTTACGAAATTTGACATCTGCCAAGACATCCCATGATCTCGCGTTGTCAAAATCAATCACCCTGTACAGAACGCTCTGTCTGTGGCCACAGATTCAATGGAAGTTACCGGAAAAATTCAAAGTTAC
>LAPY01000824.1:108758-123902 GCA_000970635.1 Eragrostis tef
TTGTCATTTAGGAGTATTAAATAAAGTCTAATTACAAAACCTTTCTAGGGATGGGGGCTAATTTACGAGACGAATCTAACGAGCCTAATTAAGCTATGTTTCGCTATAGTGGTGCTACAGTAGCCATCTTCTAATTACGTCTTAATTAACCTCATTAGATTCGTCTCGAAAATTAGCATAGAGGTCCTGCAATTATTTTTGTAATTAGACTTTAATTAATACTCCTAAATGACAAAATTCTAAATGGCTAAAATTTTTGCTCCGGAAACGAACAGGCCCTTACACTGCTCCCATCTGATGGATCAGATGGGCAGGCATTGATGCAACCAGATTCAATCTTGTTTCCATACAAGGCATTTTGGTTCAGTGTCCTTTGCTTCAACCTTCACCAGTAGTTTTTCCTAGTATAAGATATGGAAATTGTGGTTGTCCTATAATTAAGACACTGATCTCTTCACACTTGTATATAGACAGACATGGCTTCATCAATCGCTGTTTGTATGAAATATACTTTTATCTCTCTTTCACCTTCACAGCTGCCTTCTATAGAAGACTTGATCCTCCCAGCGTCCACCAAACCCCAACTGCCAAAATTTATCCCTGATTGCCATAGAAGGCAGGGTCTTATCTTTGCTGCAATGAATTTCTAGGTTATCTACCTTCCAGGATTTTGTTGTCAACAAAACCCTTACTGCTTATTAGCATTTCAACTCCATCAGAATAAGATCTAATCATTTTTATTAAATTTCATTGTTGATTCAAATATGTTTCGATGAGATAAATCATGACATTTATAGGTTGTCCTATATGGGCTAAAAGTACCTTTAATGACTTTACTTCCGTTATATCTGTTGCCAGGGGTGCTTCCAGTGACAAAAGTTTTATGCAGAGTATTAACCTTTCTCAAGTAATTTAAGGCTTCCTATGGCGTCCAGAATTATAAAATCGTTAAATTTAACGAAAAAATTGAAGTTCAGGTTGTTGATAGTTACTCCCTGTCTCGATCCAAAAATAACTCTCTATTTCTATAGTTTGTCAAATTCAAATTAAGTTACGTTTGAGCCATTTATGGAGAAAATATTGACAAAGAAGACGCATAATATTTTGCAATTAAAAGCATTGATACTTTTTAATATAAACTTAGTCAAAGTTGAACTTATTGTGCTTTGACCAATCCTAAAAATAGTCTTTACAGGACGAAGGAAGTACATGATATGCATCTTCAAAGCTTGATGGTAATTACGATGCTGCAAATCATTTGGCCATAAATCTGGCGTACAAAATGAATACACAGAGATGATAAGTAGTTGTTTCTAAACCAATAGACATGGCAGGAGATATTTAGTATTATGCAAGTAACAGAAAGAAATGCATTTTTGATGCACATACTTCCACATACTCCTGAACGTTCACCGAGCAGTGTGTTCATATGTGTACTGCAACCAGCCCAACTTAATTTCGAGTTGTCTTATCATCTATTTCGATCGCCCTAGGAAGCTCCATTTAATCTCAAGAGTCTTCTGTTCACAAGTTTGCGCTGCAGGTTTGCATCTATTTCCACTGTCACTGTGCAACGCTGCGCCTTTTTTTTTCCTTCCAATTTGAACATGTTGTCCTCTCTTATTGAAGTCTGCTTGGTAGCTTGGGACCAAGTCTGCTTGAGCAAGGAACAGAGAGGACGCCTGGGAGTCCAAGACATTGCTCTACAAAATCAGTGTCTCCTGAAGTTACTTCCCCGACTGCACCATCCCCACGACACGAGTCAGCTTGGGCCCTATGAATACGCGAACGAATCAACATTGTATCGACCATGGAGGCTGATGTTGGCGCCTCTCATTGGTCTGCACTACAAGATCTCTTGGCAGCCTCAGAGCTCTCACTTCTGTGGTACTACAATCTGTGTCCTTTTTTTAAAAAAAAAATAGGGACTTTAACCCCTGCCTTCTTTGGAGGCAAATATAGTGGCCCACGTGCGAGCCCCATGGCTCGAACCCGGGTGGCCGCGCCCCCAGGCGGAGCTGCTAGCCAACCGAGCACCTTGCTCGGTCCACAATCTGCGTCCCTTGAGGGCTATGTTTCCGCAAAAGCAATCTGATGAAGAAACATGTCCTCGATGACGACATTAGCGAGATGATGATCTGCATCAACGGCGCGAGACTGTCAACCACCTCATCTTCGCCACTTCTGGACTGCGGTTCAAGCTACTCTCCGTGGTCCCTGTCTGCCCCCAAGTTTCCAGGCTGTGGAAGCACTTCAACTCTTTCTTGCTACTTTGCTACCAGTGATGCGAGTAGGCCGGGTAATGGCGTGCCGTCTGTTGTGTAGTGCCGCCTACCTAATTAAAAAGCGCATGCGGCGCAACTTGGCAATTGATCAAAGGCATAACGCAAAAATAACTGCGTGGTCAGAATGAACACATTCACACACGCCTCCGCGAGGTATTAAGCAGGCACGCCTCCATTAAGTTCTCCGACAACGACAAGAAGCCTTGTGCTAGCAATGAAGACATCCGTGTATAAGCCCGTATATTTTTTACTTCACTGACTGGTAATCTAACATGAAAACTAATTAACTAACTATAACATGATCCTACGCGCACTGGTTCTTCTAGACCCTTTTTTCTTTCTTAGCTATATTTTCTTATTGTAGTGCAATAATCAAATTACCCCAGAAAAGAGGGTCAAAGGCACTTGCTTGGTCTAAGCATGAATATGCAGCTGATAATATGCTTGGCTTATTTTTCTTCAGACTTTTCAGTTATTTCCTTTCCTTCTTAGCGCATTATTGCAGTTTCTCCTTTTTCTTCTTCTTCTTCTTTCTTTTTTTTTTGAACCTTTTGCAGTTTCTTTTGTTAACAGAATATGTGCCAATGAAGACAACCCACTTTAAGATTCAGCCAAAACTATTTGCGCTGAACTACAGTGCCAATTTGGCCCATTTGTTGGCTCTTGGTGGCCCAGCCCAATCGGCCCAGGTAGACACACTTGAAGATGTCATGGGTGGGTGAAACATCTCGTGATGGAGTACCAAAGAAGGGACCGTCAGCTGAAATTGTAGTAATAGCTAAAAAAAATGCTATGAATTGCTAAAAAAAAGGTAAAAATGTAGGAGTCTCTAAAACAAGCTAAAAATGTAGGAAGACTTGAGCCGAAGTTACTTGGCCAAGTCTCTTATATATTATCTAAGATTGGTATTATGAGGCTGTTTCTAATAGTTGTGTCCAATTTTCAACAGATATCCCCGCGGCACGGCTGGATCCTTTTGTTGTAAAATGTCTTCATGGTGGATCTTTTGGTGTACATATATAGTGTCACGGCCTGTACTGCACACGATGGAAACTTAATACCAGTCCCGTCGCCGTCGACAAGAACTCGTCTCCTCGCTGTCCCATGCTCCGATAACCTTCAACACACAAATTGCACCTCGGTTTGGTCGTTGGCACCCAATCACTTGAGTCACACCGCTGGCGAGCTCAACAAATCCGGCCTCGTACTCTGTGTTGAAAGCGCACGATTTCATCATTACGTTGTATGTGTATGTCCCAGCTGGAAGCGCCATTTTGCAAGTTCGTTTTGCTGCACAACAGGATGAATTGGATGGGGTTACGACCCTCACCTTGCCGCAAGGAGCACGGTAGAAACCAAACGCTATCTTACTGCTGTCAGGGCACCAACCACGCAGGCCTTTCGTCAGTGTTCTTAACCTCGAAACAGTAGTCGGAATTTTGAAACGCCTAATCAACATATGTTTTGCTACAGTAACCATTTTCTAATTATGGTTTAATTATTTTTATTAGATTCGTCTCGTGAATTAGCCCATAGTTTTCCAATTAGTTTTATAATCAAATTTTATTTATTACTCTTAAACGACAAGATTTTATGAAGCTAATATTTTAACAAAAGAAACAAACACACTTTCCACGAACGCCGTCAACAGTGACCTCACACCTAGATTTCCGAATTTCCAAAAACCATTCACCCCGCCCACCTCTCTCCACTTCAATTCCCCGCCTCCACCTACCTCCATCATCCCACGGTCACGATAACACCCTCGCCTCAAGTCGCTGTAGGAAAATCCGGGTCCGCTGCTCAGCAGCGAGCCAGCGACAGACTCGCGCGGGAGCCGTGAGAGTCGTGCTCGTGCAGCGTCGGATGGCGGCGGTGCTCGCTTGGCATGAATCTGGAGCCGGCAGTGCTCACTTGGCATGAATCTGGAGCCGGTAGTACGCACGGCTGCTCATATGCGAACCAGCTGCACTGGAATTCTTTTACATGCACGCAAGATAGTGGGCTGGACATTTCCATTTTAATGGATTCTCCCATTTTGATTTCTTTGATTGCATGCATGCCTATGTTTAGAAATGTTAATAGTGTGCATTAGTACTTTTACACGCATGTATTAATTGCCATTAGATATGACACGTGAAAATGAACTAGGCTTGGTGAGGCACACGGATCCCCTGCCGTAATGCATGTGCATTAAGAGTTACTGACATGTGGACCATGAGATACATGGGCTCACATATTGATGCAGGTGGCACTATATTTGTTGCTTTTATTATACACAATTATGCATTCATTTCATTGAGGTAAGAATTGCAATATGCAATATTCAAGGCCCTTTATTACCTGACTTTCGTGTGCATGCCATATATAATCAGTATGATATTGAGGTAATGAGGTGCCTAATATGCTATCAATGTCGAAAATCAGGACAGATATCATGATCTTCCTTAATAATATCTGAATTAATGAAGAAATCAATTGTATTTGAGAACTAATTGTTCAAAATCTTGTAAGTTGGACTATTTAAGTGGTGACATATATGCATCCCCACAATGCTGTGTATACTTCTCATCTGTTCTTACACACAAAATAGTGATACAAATTAAGTGAAATGGGTACAATCGTTCTGGTCGCCGTGGCTCTATTCCTGCCGCTGTTACTTGGAACCGACGCATCTCTGTCCCATCCAACGAGCAAAGAGGTGGCTCCAAAGTTCCAACCGCCCATCAACAAAACAAACTCCTTTCGACGCTTGATGGATGGAGTTTTACCTCAAGATGACTCTGGCCGTCCTCTGACCTACGTGAGTATTCTGTGTGCTTGTTAATCGCTTTGTCCATCGATTATCTTAATACAACTAAACTATTGAACCCGCTAGTTCCTCTCCTCGTATACCCTTGGCTTCTGGTGATAGAAAACTTTTTCTGTCCACTTTGTTTCTGAATCCTGCATACGAAATCCTTATGTGACTCATTCGATCGAACCTATATCTCTTTTTATTTTCTCGCATCCAAATAAGAATTTGAACCTTTGAAAAAAGACATAACGGTTGTCTTAACTTAGTTTGCAACTCATGGTGACACGACGTGGCCGGATGGTTACTACGGGTTCATTGGAACAATGGACGTGTATGGCTTCCCGTTCACAAAGGAACAAGGAAGTGCGGCCGCGGTTTGGATACACGACGAAGGAGATGGGGCATTGTCCAGCCTGAGAGCCATCATGATCGGATGGGATGTAAGTACAAATAAGCATAATGTGTGCGTTGAATATATAATGCATTAATTGGGAATTGGCTGACGAAGTGTTTGCCGATTCATCTATAGGTGTTGCCAGCCGAGTACGGTGATTTGAAGACACATTTCTTTACCAAGTGGACTGTGAGTTGCTCTACTGAAATCAACGTATATCCACTACTTAGCGCATTTTTGTTAATTTCTCTCGTCTAAAATCGTCACTGCAGAATGACGGGTTCAAGACCACGGGCTGCATGAACACGAGGTGCGCTGGTTTCCAGCCCCAAAAAGGCGCTGCAATAGCTCCCGGCGATGTCATAGATCACGTCACATTTCCAAGCAGCTAATCAAGAGAAACCTCAACCTTAAAATCATCAAGGATGGCCCATCCGGCGACTGGCTTGTACACTGCGGCCTCGACCGAGAGCCCGAACTCATCGGCCGTTTCCCTAGGTCCCTCTTCACCGGCGGCTTCGAGAACAGGGCAACTTCGATAGCTTTCGGCGGAGTCGTGACGGGGCCCGTAACAAATCCGCCGGCGATGGGCAGTGGGTATCTTCCGACGGATGCCAAGAGCGCCGCGTCCATCAGCAACATCCAGCTCGTGGACAAGGACGGTCGGGCGTGGCCTGTGACGGAGGACCTGCCCAAGTTGGAGACGAACCGCGATTCGTATAACTTCGTATAATGTCCATCGATTATCTTAATACAACTAAACTATTGAACCCGCTAGTTCCTCTCCTCGTATACCCTTGGCTTCTGGTGATAGAAAACTTTTTCTGTCCACTTTGTTTCTGAATCCTGCATACGAAATCCTTATGTGACTCATTCGATCGAACCTATATCTCTTTTTATTTTCTCGCATCCAAATAAGAATTTGAACCTTTGAAAAAAGACATAACGGTTGTCTTAACTTAGTTTGCAACTCATGGTGACACGACGTGGCCGGATGGTTACTACGGGTTCATTGGAACAATGGACGTGTATGGCTTCCCGTTCACAAAGGAACAAGGAAGTGCGGCCGCGGTTTGGATACACGACGAAGGAGATGGGGCATTGTCCAGCCTGAGAGCCATCATGATCGGATGGGATGTAAGTACAAATAAGCATAATGTGTGCGTTGAATATATAATGCATTAATTGGGAATTGGCTGACGAAGTGTTTGCCGATTCATCTATAGGTGTTGCCAGCCGAGTACGGTGATTTGAAGACACATTTCTTTACCAAGTGGACTGTGAGTTGCTCTACTGAAATCAACGTATATCCACTACTTAGCGCATTTTTGTTAATTTCTCTCGTCTAAAATCGTCACTGCAGAATGACGGGTTCAAGACCACGGGCTGCATGAACACGAGGTGCGCTGGTTTCCAGCCCCAAAAAGGCGCTGCAATAGCTCCCGGCGATGTCATAGATCACGTCACATTTCCAAGCAGCTAATCAAGAGAAACCTCAACCTTAAAATCATCAAGGATGGCCCATCCGGCGACTGGCTTGTACACTGCGGCCTCGACCGAGAGCCCGAACTCATCGGCCGTTTCCCTAGGTCCCTCTTCACCGGCGGCTTCGAGAACAGGGCAACTTCGATAGCTTTCGGCGGAGTCGTGACGGGGCCCGTAACAAATCCGCCGGCGATGGGCAGTGGGTATCTTCCGACGGATGCCAAGAGCGCCGCGTCCATCAGCAACATCCAGCTCGTGGACAAGGACGGTCGGGCGTGGCCTGTGACGGAGGACCTGCCCAAGTTGGAGACGAACCGCGATGTCTACGTTGCGACCTCTATTGTCAGTGGAAAGTTCTATTATGGGGGCCACGAGCTGCCCAAGGCATGAATGAGCTTACGTATATAGTTTACAGAACAGACTGGACATTCGTTTCCATGTATGTGATGGCTGTCGATCGCTAGCTTTATGTAAGAATCGTCAATCGATTACTGCTAAATGCTGAGCAAGTAGATTGAGTCCCCTCCTTTACCATGCCATCACTATTATTGTTGCTTCCTCAGGTTGTTGTTAGCTCCACCATGCAGGGTTATTGTGATTCCTGAGCCCTCCTCCTATTAAGTGATCCTCTGCACTTGCCTCTGCATATGTGGCACTCCTTTGATCATCTGCTTCTTCGTCTCCTTCGTCTTGCTTGGTCCAGCCTAGTACGTCAAATAGAATATATTTTGTGAAAAATCGCATAGGATCCTCGAGTTTCAACTTAACAAAACGATGATTTTCTTGTGGCCCAAGCTCAACGCAACTGCACTTTCTGACATCGTCAGGGTTAACATCCTCTCACTTCATTTTGCACCGGCCCATTTCTAGTTCAACGGTATGTTGATTGCCCATTTGATCTCTTCCATCAGCTCAATCAATGCATGCAATGCCAATTAATAGTTGCAGCGATGGTGATTGTTTGTTGACTGTCAGTCTACTAAGGTGATAATTTCTAGAGTCTGCTTAAAAAATTCTTTTAAATATTGATTGATCAATATTTAGATGTCGACAGATTTCACCAAACAGAATTTTTTAAAATAATTAGAGTTTCGCTAGTTAGGGGCGGAGCTAGAAACTGATCGTGAGGAAGGCCAGATGACAAAATTTGATTTATAAGAAGCGGAGGGGCCCCTGCCTACCCCTGGCTCCACCCTTGCCGCCATTATTTCTTTATGTGTCACAAGTATGTTTTCAAAGTATTTCATTTCAAATTACATGTAGATCAGTATTTCTTTATGTGGCAAAAAATGTTATTAGTCTTTTCCTATCTTGCTAAATATGTCAAAACACACTGACTCCTGCATGGTTTATATATGTACAGATCAGATGTATCTACCTCTGTACAAAAATTTGTATGACTTTTATAAAACAAAACTGCAGAAAAATAATACATGGATCTAAAAGCTAAAACTGAGCATCAACTTTACTTTGTTAATATAATACAATGGTTAGACACTAGTAATAAGCAAATCTTCAAGTTTCATTGCAAATAGAGTTGCTAAGAAGGAAATGGGGATTAAGGTTGTCTCCACCTTTGCAAATAGTTTCGCTAATGTTTCTAGCCTAATAGCAGGGCTGATCCAGATTTGGACCCAAATGCTTTAGTGCCCCATCAAACAAAAACCTCAGCCTGTAGCCAAAGGGGTCTGAAACGCATGGTGTTTGTGCTCAAGTTTCTTGTACTAAACTGATTCGGCCTATCAAGCCAAAAGCTCAGCTCCTAGCTGCCCAAGCCAATAGCCCAAGAAGAGAGGAATGGAACTCATAATGGCCGATCCAGTTGTTGCTTGATTATTTTGCTACATTTGTGTCTTCTTCTCTCTTTTTTTTTGTTCAAAGATACCATACATGACCATTTCCTTGATATTTTTATGATAAACAATTAGGCATGAGAAGTAAATCATTGACAAAAAAGGTATTCAAAACGCCCCACCAGAAGACACATAAAAAACACCATTTTGTATAAGGGAACTACTGATCATTGATTGCAATGGACTAATGGTTCTATTCAATTATTGATAGCGCACAGAAACATGTCGCTAATAACTACAATGACATGCAGAGAAACTCCGTCGCTAATACCTACAGTGATGCTTACAAAACCCGGTCGCTATTACCTACAGCGATGCATACAGAAATGGTCGCTAATGATGAATGTAAAAAAGAAAAATTGCACCAGAATGCCTCTTTTATCTCTCTCTCTCTCTCTCTCTCTCTCTCTCTCTCTCTCTCTCTCTCTCTCTCTCTCTCTCTCTCTCTCTCTCTCTCTCTCTCTCTCTCTCTCTCTCTCTCTCTCTCTCTCTCTCTCTCTCTCTCTCTCTCTCTCTCTCTCTCTCTCTCTCTCTCTCTCTCTCTCTCTCTCTCTCTCTCTCTCTCTCTCTCTCTCTCTCTCTCTCTCTCTCTCTCTCTCTCTCTCTCTCTCTCTCTCTCTCTCTCTCTCTCTCTCTCTCTCTCTCTCTCTCTCTCTCTCTCTCTCTCTCTCTCTCTCTCTCTCTCTCTCTCTCTCTCTCTCTCTCTCTCTCTCTCTCTCTCTCTCTTCCATGTTCCAAAGCTTTTACAATATCTGTACCCTCAATATTCCTCCACAAACATGAGTTGACGAATTCTACAATTTACAGAATCTAATACATCCATCTGAACATATAAACGAATGAATATACATTTTCTTAAGAATACACAAATGAAAACACCATTTTGTTCATATTAACAGCTATTAATACCAAATGGATCAGAGTATTTCAGCCATAAACAAGCTAATCAAGTGCCTAGCTACTACTTTTTAGTGCCTTACAACAATATTACTCCAAGATATGAAAACTCAAACTCATAAGTCAGTCTTGCAATCAATCTAATACTAAGTTATGCTCAAACTCACCGTTCTTCGGCGAAATTTACTGTGGCACACCGCAAAATCGTGGTTTTTGGTCCAACACACTGCAACTCGCGATATTAGCCACAACACATTGCAAATTTGTGACTCTTTGTTGTGGCACACTAAAGCAAAGAGATGTTATATTTTTAACTGTTTCATCACATTACAAGAAGTACATTACAGATTTGCACAACGATACACTTTTGCATTCTCTATCCATGTGTTGTTTTTAGATTTTTTTTTCTCAACTTTTCACATAACATATACTTATGAGGCTAGACAGATTCACTTGTGAACACCAACTGCTTGGTGAAGAAGAGGGCCATCAACCGACTTGCTGTAGCAACACACATCAGTTTGTCCGTAGACAATAGGAAATCAGGTTCAATGAGTTACCGTTAAACATTGACCATATTTTGTATCTACAATGTCAATAGGATTTGGTTTTACACTACTCACTTTGCTTGGACTGTACAAATAATAATCATGCACCTTGAATCGGGTGGATGAATTTGGATGCCATTACCAAATTCTAAAATAACATGCCTCACTGTAAAATGAGGTTTCTTGATCTGATTACATAAACTGGGGAGGTAGGGCCGGGTCACTGGAGGGGCACAAGCCCCTTAAACCCTTATGCAACATAATGGGAGAGTTGAGAGAAATACAGAAAGGAAGAACAAAAAATTTCAGCTGAATCAATGGTAACTACGTATACTAGAAGCATTCCTTTAGCTCCGCTGAAGTATTTTACAACTCCACCCAACTGCCAGCTACATATTTTTCACTGGGAGATGAGAGAGGCCAGAGGTAATGAGATACGGCCCTCTTTGGATCCTCACTGGTTCTTAAAAACTAGTTCCTCGTTATGATTTCTAAAAAAAGCTGGATGGCGTTGATTAATTGGATCCTTTTCTTATGGGTTTCTTATAAGCTGGGTATCTGGACAAGAAACTGATCCGTTTGGATCAAAATTCAATTCTTGTACAGAATGAAGAAAATGATACGAAGCAACCGGTTTTATGATGATGAAATCCCATATTCATCCACTCTATTCAAGGTGTATGATTATTGTTCAATGTTGACATGAGATAAAATTTATGTTTGTACAACCCAAACACATTGACTATTGTAATCGGCATTGATTTCTTCATGCGCTGAACACGTGGCCTGAGAGATAATAGAATTACAAACAACGCTAAGCCGATGCAACACTTGGACAAATTAAATATATGGTGACTCATAAGCTAGATAATAGAATTGTAGTACAGAGTGCTGATGAACTAATGACCGGTGCAAGAATTAAGTATCTGGGCACCTATTGGCTGTAGTAACCAGACAACTCATTGGCTAGACACTTCGATGAAACCATGAGCATAATCTAGCAGCTACACAGATCTAATCAACTTGAAAATAACCCGAATTAAGATCAAGTAAACAAGAACGATCTAGTTGATTAAGAATACTCAAAAGTGACTTGGTAAAAACTAGATAGCATCCACGTTGACTCAACTAGAAGATCCGACCTAACTGTTGCATTCCTAGTATCAACCCGCCGAGTTCAGATTACTGCTATGGTTGGCGATGCGTCGAAAATAGAGTTGATTGATCGAGAGATATCCCTTTTTACAATGGCGAGGGATACATATTTATACCCTGGTTCGCCTAGAGTCTGATCGGCCTACAAGAGATCCGATTGGTACTTTCCTAAACCCAAGAGTCTCGAAGGGACTTGGTAAATTACAAGAGTCAATATCTATTATAGAAAAAGGAAATTAAAGTTACAAATATCCCCTATTTTAAGAGATTTCCTTGTCTGTACGCCATCAGCCAGTGTCTTTCTTTAATCCGGAGATTATTATTAGATAGGCTGCAAGAATCCAGTGTCAACAGTATAGGCTCCAATCAGCTGTCACCATCGGAGACGAGCCTGAAGTAGACGGTGTAGAACTCGTCCTGGAGGCTCTGGAGCGGTTCCAGCAGGAAGTTCCGCTCCGTCCCGCGCGCCGCAAAGCTCAGCGGGTGATAATGTCTCAGCGGGGCCGCCCGTATGAAGCTCGCGGCGCGGCTGAACGCCGTGTTGTTGCCGCTGGCGCCGGCGTCATTGCACAGGCAACCGACCTGCGTAGCGTTGGAGCCGGCCGGGGCGGTCACGAAGCACCCTGGTCTGGTGACCAGCTCCAGGGAAACCGAACCCGGCGTACCGTCCAGCCCAGGCACGACGTTGAAGAGCGTGTCGCGGCCTTCTGGACGGCCGACGGTCAGGGCGTTGGTGACCGCCATGCCCGGCTTGTCGAACGGCTCGATCGTCAGATTCTGCCCCCTCAGCCCACCGTTGCCGGCCGGGCCATAGATTCGGAGCGTGGCGTGCACGCACGCGTCACTCCCTGGGTCCGGCTCCTCCTGCATTGCCAGCTTGCCGTCGGAGATCGATACGGACAGGACGCGGGTCTGCCCATCAGAGCTCTGCGTCAGTGTGACGAGCTGCGGGTTGAGGGACTCGGAGCAGATCGGAGTGACCCAGCCGGTGACCGAGTTTACCCCGGTGACGTTCACTTCCCAGGTGCCGGGAGTCAGGCCGTCGTTTGAATGGTTGCTGTCTGTCACTGGCAAGCTTCCGTGCGTCAGGCCGGCGAGGAGGTGCGGCCCGAACAGCACTGCTTGGATGAATGAATACTCTGGCCTGTCGTCTGAAACAAAAACTCACCATTATAAACTCTAGGTTCAGATACCTAATTTGCATTGGGTGGGAAGATGCTGATATTCATCTGGAATCTTATACCTTTGATTGCCTCAGCTCTTAGGGTAATGGGGAATTGAAAGGTCAAGGTGTCATTACCCCAAAGCTTGGTCACTGAGAGGAAACCGCCTGCAAGGATAACACCAAAGCACGAAGCAATCAGTCACTTTTTTCTTTTCTTCTCCATTTAGATTCATATGAAAAAGTATGTATCAAATTTGATCTGGAAAAGTATCAAATACTCCTAGTAAATTACCGTTACTGGAGTTGCCAACGGATGTCAGGTTGAGCTTTTGACCGTTCAGAGTTGCTGTTGCACCATCTGTGGACGTCCATGACGGGATCCTCACGCTCACCTTTGCGAGTTGGGCTTCTCCCTGCACGTATGGGGACACAAAAGAATATGGAAAAAATGATGCCATCTGATTCTTGCATCCAACAAGAGCCTACAAATGCATATCATGGCTGGCCGACACAGTTATTCAGAAGCTACCTTTGCATAAAGAGAGATAGAAACTTTGAAATAATGATCTGTTGAGAAGAGAGGTTTGGCTTGCTGCTTGACAGTAAGTCCTGCAGCTTTCCAATCAAAGGTGCTCGGTATGTACTGGATGATGTACAGCCCTGGGACTTCACCCTCCTCCAGGAAATAAATGGAGTCCCCTAACTTAGAGAACGATTCTATCCCTGTCAGTGCAAACCAGAAGATTCAAACTCAACAACAAACAAGATCACATTCACACAAGTTATTTTGACAATCTACCTGTCCCGTAGCAGCACCAAAATGTGTCATTTGGACCACCCCATCCACCCGGATTCTTGGGAGGAAGGCCAGAGGGGGGCCGGCCGCTGATGCTCTTGGATCGCCCAGGGCCCATGGGGAGAAAGTAGAGCATAACACCAGGCTGTCTTCCCCTCTGGTTGCCCATGATCCCGTTGATGAGCAACCTCTCGTAGTGGTCTGCATACTTAGCTTCCTTGGTCCACCGGAAGAGGTTCCGTGAGACCTGAAGACAAGCCAATTTCAGTATTCTCCTCTGCTGAAGGTGATAGAAGACAGGGAACAGAGCTTCTCACCTTAAGAAAGTTATAGGTGGCGCATGTCTCCTCATTTGAGCTGATTTTGATCTCATCGACAAGTCGTTTCGGGTCATGCCTGGCATGTACAGGGAATTTGGAGCATGAAGAATACAGCATCACTATCAAGTGATGATCTCTTCAAAAAGAATGTTTTTGGTGACAGTAAAATACTTTGACTAACCAGTGTTCCATGGTGGATGTGCCTCCTGTTGCAAATGTATGAGAAGAATTTACCACATCAAACAAGAACGTTGAGATGTCCTGTGCCATATATCAGTTTGTATTCAGGTAACTGAAATTGTAAAAGAAAAAAAAAAGAATTTCTGCATGTTTTGATTGCTGATTGAAGAACAACCCAACAGCATGCAAACATCTAATTTACCTTGTAAAGATGGTCACCAAAAACTTCGTATCTCTTTTGTGCACCAACGAGGACAGGGAGATGCGTGTTAACATGCAAACCCGATATGTCATCACCCTGAAAAGAAAAGAACCATGTCACTTTACTGTTGCTACGGAAGACAGGAAACGAGAAAGAAAAGGTAACCACAAAGAAAACTCTAAATACTGACATGGAGACCAAGCGGTCCAAGGAAGCACGGTTTATCGAAAAGATGAGCCATAGTCAAATGTTTCTGGTCTCCCTGCAGGGAGCATAGTAAGAGCCCTGTAAGAACAACGTAATACCACAATCGTGCACAATCCAAATTAAACATTACTGAATACTTATGGCAGAGATGACACCAACATTACCGTTACAGTATACAGCTGGTACATCACATCATTCAGTCCACCGGTCTCTTCATTCATTGCCTCCCAATGCCTCTGAATAGTGTAATTCTGTATCATATTCTTCACACGGTTACTGAAGTAGTCAGTCATCCACACCACCATATCTAGACCTTTCTGATTCCCAGCCAGCGTGTACTGATCAAGAAGGCCTTGCATAATCTGTGAAAACATCAATACGCCACAACAGCAACAGCAGATGAAAGATGGGCTGAGTTCAACGGATGGAATCAATCAATATATAGGTTAGATCTTGGAATAAAGCAAGGAAGAAACAGCGTTAGCACGTACCTTGTGGACGGTGTAATACGGAGACCATGCCTCGGCCAGTTGCTCATACGCATCGAACTCTGTCTCGGGGTAAGCAGAGAGGTACCCCGTGCCCATCTTCTTCTGGCAGTGGTAAAGAATGTCCACCACCCTCGTCATCCTCTCCTTGAGGGTGTCGTTGTGCGTGCTCGCCCACGTGTGCGCGCTCGCGCTCAGGTAGTGCCCTGCACGCGAAAGAAAGAACCGTTGATCGCGGGACAGAGACGGCCAGAGCGAAGCGGCGAAGAGAAGGCCTTCACTCACCTGCGAAATGGCCGCGGAGCTGGCCGTCGGGCGCCTCCCACCCACCGTAAGGGTCCCCCACCGTCGGCAGGCCGGCCTGCTGGCGGT
>LAPY01000824.1:133999-144323 GCA_000970635.1 Eragrostis tef
GAGAGGGAGATTGAGGAGAAGGCTGCAGAGGTCGCCAGGGAGAGAGAGGCGCATCAGAGGCTGATGCAGCAGGTCGAGTTGAAGGATAAGGATCTGATTCTTTTGCGTGCTGCAAAGAAGGAATTGATTGATAAATATAAGGAATTGAAGGCTGAGAACACTTATCTTCGTCGGAAGACTGACCAGAATCAAGACTCCAAGCTTCTTGTAGATACTTCAGTGGATCGAAAAGGCCCTGGAAGTTCTCCGAGTAAGAGAAAGCTCAAAGGTACAGCCCTTTGATATCCTAATTTCTTTGAGCTACTTTTTTGTTTTGTAATTCATCACTTCTGTTCCTGATTTACTGTTACTGGGAAGAATAAATTAGGAAACATTGTTTTGTCAAATGCCTTGAATGAAAATTCTATTGAATATGATTGTTGATTTTCTTTGGTTGTTCTGCCAGTGTTAGATTGCAAAGTCATGTTCCCTAAATATGTGTGGAATTGCTGCTTAGACATATGCCTTTACATTTCCTCTTCTTCTTTTTTTCTCAGACTTGGAGCGCACAGACAAGGACAGCGGCCAAGCGGTTTCCAGTAAAAGAGACCTGAAGGGGCCTACTTCTAATATCCAAGCTGACGAGCATGCTAGCTCAGTCAGGAGTCCTTTTGGTAACTCACGACTTGCTCTACCATCTGGCCCAACTAATTCACTGCCTAAGAATGATGCCAGTGGTTCAAAACGAGAATCCAGTGTTGGTCTCCCAAGTCTACACTGGAGAGAAACTCGTGCTCGGAAAGAATCGGGTGTTGCAGATCCACATGATGATTTTCTTGATACACCTCTGGAGGCAGTCAAAAGTATGATCAAGAATCCTACAACTCCAGGTGAAGCACAAGGTCTCGCTGCCTGTCCTCCTCAAGACATGGAATTCAATAATTCAGACGATGAGACTCAAGATATCAATGTTGCTACCCAAAGGCTCAACAACAGGCCCAACAGGCCGGTTCAGCAGCAAAATAAAATCTCAGTACAACCACCGAAAAAAGAATTCAAATATAGAGAATCTGTGAGGAAGAAATCTGACCGGGAGAACTTGAAAGGTGTGGAGTGCAAGCAGTGCAAGAAGTTCTATGATGCTGTTCTTCCTGATGGCCGTGTAAATGGTGATGGTGTGGGCTCAACAAGCTTGAGATGTGAGCATCACGATGGTGTATCCAGACATCGCTACAGGTATGCTCCACCTTTGACGCCAGAAGGGTTTTGGAACATTGGGTTTGAATCAGAGATGTAGCACATGAAGCAGCAGGCAAACCTTCATTGATGTGTGCAATATCCTATCAAAACTAAGGTTCTCCGATGTCCCAAAATATTGCAATGATGCTTGCGACAAATCTCATGTTGCTGCTCATGTGGGGAAATCCTCTCATAAAAGCTGTTGGTAGGCGCTGTCAATATGCTGAAGATAGAATGCACTGTCAGTTTGTTATGGTAAATAAATTCAGGGTCAGATAATTTTTGTATTGAATCTTCTTTTGTATTTACCAGTGAAAGCTTTTCTTCTTTTTGATAGAGATAAAACACCTGGATGCCAATTTACACTACTGGAAACCTGAGTGTGTGTTCCGTTACTTATATTCGTTCATGATTCATTTGAGCTCTTTTCAGTTACATCAGTATATACAGCAGCTAACAGAGTTTCAAGCTGCGGCTTAATCTAGATTCTAGAACTTTTGGCAAACAAGTTGGCTCTGTCCATAATATTAATCTGTTTAAATAAATGTACGCGGGTCTTTCTTTGGGCGCCTCTTCTTTGCTACCCTTTGAATGAAACGTATGTCATTTTGGTGAAAAAAAAATGAAGCATATTCCTCGTACAACCGCTTCAGTTTGTATTTTCTTTAAGATCATCTTGTGCTCTGTTCAAATCCAATGAGCCATGCGCCTTTTTCCAGCTGGATCAGTAACATTTCAATTTCATCAAAAGATCCAGTCCTAAATTAATCAAAATCCTCTCCAAGAAGGTTTTAATTCAGATGTTACCAGAAAAGTGTGGATCCAGGTAATTTGGCCCTCAAAAGATAACTCAAACCTTTTTTTTTTCCTTATGAACCAACGTGTTTTCTTTGGCCCCATCTATAATTTTTTTCCATGTACATGCTTGCGTACGATCTTAGTCCGTCACAGGTAACTCAAACTTTAGATGATGTTGGAACCGGCTTATAATTGATAATAATAGAACTTGATTGATGATGTTAGAACTTGAGCACGATTGTTGGTCCGTCGCAAGTCATGCCCATGCCCATAAATATATACGTGCTGATGTGCCTACTCAGTTTTTCAAAATATTAATTTTTACATACTACTACCTAGGTAAACCTTTTACAGTGGTGTTTGAAATAGCAATACGGATCATGCTACTTTCATATTACTTGTAGAAATGCAAACAAGAAGTCCCAACCCAAAAATGTGGTGTTCATCAAATAATTGCTCATATAACCTTAAGATCGGGCCATTATAGTCAGACATACACCAAAAATACATCAGCAACAAACCAAAGCATTGTTCGCCCATCTCTACAAAGATAGCAGCAGAAAGCTGATGTCATCAGTCTCCCCACCCACCCATCCGCCTTCAGCTCCATACCAATAATCTCTCTATCACTATGTACATCCTCTCAAAATGCTGCATTTGGTCTCACTGCAATTGACGTCGCCATCCACAGCAACAGCCTCCATTTGTTCACAGCTCGTGTAGATCAAATTCAACCGAAATTCTGGCGTATGCCACATATGTATCAGCTTGCCCTCATGACATGCTATCTGCCACCTTCGCTCACAGCTCCGTTTTTAGCTTGCTTGTCGGGGGTTGCTGTGCTCCTGCAGACAAGCCATGAAAATGGAGACTCAAGTCAGGGGAAGGTTTTTGAAATGCTGACGACTACATAGCTGATGACAAGTTGAAATTGTTTCAAATGTGAAAAGGTGAGATCAAATTACTCCTACAAAGAACAGTAAAACCAAACGCCATTCAATGTGAGCTGCGCGAACAAGAGAAGATGTCTGCCCAGAGCTGCTGGGAGCCCGCGTGATAAAGGTGATGGCTGGCGCGCCGGACAGAGCTCGATGTGTGCCACTGAGCTCTGAGCAGACACTGGTACATCACGAAGCTGTCGATTATTTCTGGCGAAAAACAGATTCTGCCAGCCGTAATGCAGTACAGATATCATCCAGTCAGGAGAGGGGCCACAAAGGGATTAATGATTCCTGAACACATTGCATGATTAGGCCTGTACCTCCAATAGCTCTTGTCTCTCCAAAACGCGCTCTGCTGGATCGGACGCAGATCGGTTGTTCAGATCCTAGAAGCAGATCATGAGGCTGTTACGGCCTTTTCGGTTCTCTTGTCCGCATAAGCGATCAAACTGGAGTATAGATTATTGGAGATATTTTAAGTTGGTTTGCATGACATAATCTACAATCCTAGATAGCATTTCTTCTTTACAAGCTAGGAATGACATTGCCCAGGTTGAATATCCCTCCATCAAGCAACGGACTCATCTACAACACGTATACAATGCTACCTTCCATCCCTAGTTAACAGGGCAGTAAAATGAGACACCAATCCAGCTATCGACAACATGCATAAGTGAAATTTGCCAGCTTCCTCTAATAGTCAGTTTTTTTTGGATGATTTTGTATCATGAACAGGTCATTTGCTTTCCGAATTCTGCTGATAGTGGCATTCAGGTTAAAGTAGTTACCAGCTGGCTACACCTCTATAGCGAAAGATTGGATGCCTAGTAGACAAGTAGTGGACAACTTACATAACAGTGGACCCTCCACAGTTGTACGAGTGGTCAGAAGGGCCGAAGGGACCAGATCTGCATCTACAGGCCTCATGCAGCCAAGCCCAAACAGAACGACGAGAGTGATACAACATGGTTTCTGGTTCTGGACATGCATTTATTGATTCGGGCCATCCGCACCAACCAGTTGGGCCCGCTGGTACCAGAGAGAACAGATCCACCAGACGAACACATCTAGGGGCCCCCTTTACCACCCAAAATAGTGGGGATGATGATGATAATGATTGTTGAGAAAAATAAAAGGTAGCAAGATCCAAGAAATCTTTCTAGCAAAGCTATGAGTTCATGCTTTTATGTTACTATGAAAAATAGCTAATGCTAAATGCTACTCCAGAAGCTACAGAAAGAATTTTACGCCCCCAAAGAGGTGCCTATTCGAGTCAGACATCTCTATAACTTTCAAATTGATAAGCACACAAAGGAGTTTCCATTTGTGAACTAAGGTGAGTTATCAGGTCTCGTGCAAAATAGTCTCTGACTGTAGCACCACATACTTTTGTGTTTTTTGCTTCACTTATGTTTCTTCAAGAAAAACTAGTATTATTTGCAAAGTGAGTTTATGTAAGATCAATGCTTAGCATATTCAGTATTTAATTTGATAATGACTGTTAATGGCTAGGTATCCTCATATTAGCTAAATTTTAAGAAATTTCCCCCAGAGGAAACTATTCGGTGCAAATTTTGAGCTATAACACACGTTTAACATTATCCGTATATTTACTAAACACTCCGGACAAAGCAAAAGACAGAGAACGTGGTCCAAGGAAGCCTGAGATACTTGAAGTAAATGACAAACAAATAAAGTCAGTCAGATAGAGGTTATAGATTTGCATGCAAGTTTTACCAGAGCTTGTTAGATCGTAGCCGAAGAGGGAGGAACTTGAGTTGCTAAAGACAGTGGGGTGGCCGTCGCCCCTCTTTTCCCACTGCGACGCCACTTGGTGTGGATGCGCTAAATCACCATGCCAGAATTGTTGTTGAAGTTGCATCAAATGCCTAGCTCCATGCACGCCCATTTCAGGCCAGGTGACCTGCTCCAAGTCGATTCCATTCTTGCAGTTCAGACCTGCTAGCCTTCCACACTGTATACATAGTGGTAAGCATACGATTGACTTGAAAAATCAAGAGGAACAAGCATTAAGATTTTCTGGCAGCAAAAAAATGCACTTGGAAACGAATGGGGGACGGATTTTATAGCTTGGTATGCGATTTGCTTCCACAAATTTGCTATAATAGACTGCTTAACATAGGAAAGCGTGCAAAATTGAGCCATTCAGGTGTTTTCTGAATATGCAATGGCCCTGAAGGTAATTTGTGGACTATCCATGATACTCTGTTGCCTCTAGCCATGCATTTGAGTGATGCTTTAGGCCTCTAATTGTGCATTTATCTCCGACAACAAAGCCTTTGGTCATTATTTACATTTTTTGTTGCTCTAAGAAACATGCCGCCAACAATGAAGTACTCAAACAAGCACTGGAAAGTGGCAACCTTATGGACTATGGATTGGAAAATGACACCTTTTGCCATTCCTTCCACATAGGACCAATTGACTAACAGTTGGTTGGATATTTGGAAGACATACAAATTACAGGAAAATTTATTGATAGAAAAAGATGGCTGCATAAGTACCTCCGTAGTCAGAAAGCTGTCTAGCCCACCAAAGTCAACCCGTGGGTTTACTGCCGCAAGCCTCATTGACAAGTACTGGAGCAACCATAATTACCAAATAGCAACACGATTAGGAAGTATTTTAATACCATTTGGTTCAGGAGATAAATAGAAATTCTGTTCATGAAACGGAAAGTGGCATTTCAAATTTGAAGTTCATAGAAGGGAAACCAATAGTTACCTCAACTTGCCGTTGGAGAGATTGAACATGATTAATGATCTCATCCAACACCAGTGCTGTTCCTGATACCTAATGTGGCCCATAAAACAAAGAACAACCGTTCATAAAGGAAATTATTTTACTCGGTTATTCCTATGAACTGCATGATTAATAAGGTCCACAAAAAGATATGTAAACCAGCATAGTTCGACAAGAATGTTTGGGAGAAAATAGATGAATAGGATCACCAAAAATATCACTCCATCCATGAATAAGCAGCTTTAAACCTGATACCAGCGGTATTATTTACGACTTCATGTCAATGATTTACCGTTGAAAACACGTGCAGCATTCTCCAGTCACTAATTCATCTGAAGTAATATTTGGAAAAAGATATGAGCACACACACAAAAGAGCTACTAACTGCCCATACTGGCCAGCCCAGCATGTTTGTTCAAGACAACACGAAACCTAACAGGGATTTGACTTATATTGATTGACATCTCCAGACAAAAAGCTGCTGTACTCGCAATGAAACTAATGGTCAAACCACCAAAGCAATACACCACACACCAACTGCTTTCCCATAAATCCACACATCAATGGTAACCAACCATCCACCCCAATGGTAACCTAACCTCTCCAGGTACCTCACACTAACAGGCTTGATTCCACACCTCACACCCAAATATGCCGACCCATAATCACATTATTGCGAGCGCACAATGGCAGCAACATTCCAAAGGTAGAGGAGGATGGAGGCGTCATGGCATCACAGCAACCAAGCAAGCCCCCTCCATTGAGCTAGCCGCCCCCGGCACCTTTTAAAGTGGCTGGAAAAAGATGGCTGCATAAGTACCTCCGTAGTCAGAAAGCTGTCTAGCCCACCAAAGTCAACCCGTGGGTTTACTGCCGCAAGCCTCATTGACAAGTACTGGAGCAACCATAATTACCAAATAGCAACACGATTAGGAAGTATTTGGATCAGGAAGTATTTTAATACCATTTCATTCAGAAAATCAAGACATGATAAATAGAAGCTGTGTTCATGAAACGGAAAGTGGCAGAAGGGGAACCAATAGTTACCTCAACTTGCCGTTGGAGAGATTGAACATGATTAATGATCTCATCCAACACCAGTGCTGTTCCTGATACCTAATGTGGCCCATAAAACAAAGAACAACCGTTCATAAAGGAAATTATTTTACTCGGTTATTCCTATGAACTGCATGATTAAAAAGGTCCACAAAATGATATGTAGACCCCCTATTCATCTTTGTTTGTGTGTGTGTTGGGGGTGGGGGCACAGAGGGGTTGGCATGTGAAGTAGCATAGTTCCACAAGAATGTTTGAGAGAACAACACAGATGAATAGGATCACCCAAAATATCACTTCGTCCATGAATAAGCAACTTTAAACCTGATGCCGGCCTTACTATTTATGACTTCATGTCAATGATTTACCGTTGAAAACACGTACAGTATTCTCCAGTCACTAATTCATCTAAAGTAATATTTGGAAAAGGATTTGAGCACACACACACACAAAAGAGCTACTAACTGCCTATACTGGCCAGCCCAGCATGTTTGTTCAAGACAACACGAAACCTAACAGGGAATTGACCTATACCAATCTTCCATACTGATTGACATCTCCAGACAAAAAGCTGCTGTACTGGCAATGAAACTAAGGGTCAAACCACCAAAGCAATACACCACACAGCAACTGCTTCCCATAAATCCACACATCAATGGTAACCAACCATCCACCCCAATGGTAACCTAACCTCTCCAGGTACCTCACACTAACAGGCTTGATTCCACACCTCACACCCAAATATGCCGACCCATAATCACATTATTGCGAGCGCACAATGGCAGCAAAATTCCAAAGGTAGAGGAGGATGGAGGCGTCATGGCATCACAGCAACCAAGCAAGCCCCCTCCATTGAGCTAGCCGCCCCCGGCACCTTTTAAAGTGGCTGACACATTCTGCCCAGACAACCACCGCCGAGACCAAACCCCATCCCTTACCCCTCAAGCTAGGTGCATTGGATTAAGATGTCTCCCTCATCATCCCCTGTCGTGCAACACACCCATATGGACGTGTCGTACGAGCAGTGCAAGAATAATCGGGCATCGACACGTTTAGAAATGCGCTGCATTCAAGCTCTTTCCGCAAGCATCGCTATGCGTTTTTGCAGCAAGGAGCGAACAGACGGATCGTGCTGCACGCGAATGATGGGTCTAGCTCTTAACAGCAGTTAGAGGAGTTGCAGTGCCTGGCACTGTGGCACAGGTGCATGGCACCGAGCTAGCAACGACCGGTTCAACGTGGCTTCTAAAAAGCAGTAAAAAGACCACCGAAAGCAGAAAAGAGGTGCACTTTGCACACAAGAACTAAATTCTACACAGCACTCCGTGACAAAATTCAGCCTTGCAGTATCTATTCCAAAGGCAATGTCTCGTTGCGTCTATTGTACTAACAATGAAATTTAGGTGCAAATTGGGAGGATAAACATGTGAAAGGGAAGTGATAAGGAGCTGCATACCTTGCTGCACCCGGGGACCAGCTCCTTGAGCAGCTCCATCCTCGCATTGATCTTCTCGCGTCTCGCCTGAATTATAAAATGGAATCCCGAAAAGAAAAAGGCAGAAATAAACAACAATCACTTTTCAGAAACGATGAAAAGGAAGCGAATAATTAAGTGATTAGCGACGAAAGCAACCCCTGAAAAGGCCTAACAGCGACGTCACCCCCGTCCTAATCACCCAATCATTGGCATAAACCCCCACGAGAACCAAATCTAATCCCTCCATTCCAAATGATGGCTTAAGATTAGCGGCGAGCCGGCGAACTCACCCGCTCGGCGAGGCTGTGGCTGTCCGTGGCCTGGCCCCGCCTGGCCCTCACGTGCACGTACGCCGGCTTCTCGTCCTCGCCGTCGCCGCCGCCGCCCGCGGGCTTGCTCTCGTCAGCGCCGGCCGCCGTCTTCCCCTTCTTCGCCGCCTTGCCCTGCGTCCACAGAGCAATCGAGCGGGACAGTCAGCGTAGCTCCTGCGAGCGCGTGGAAATGCAGGAGCGTGTTGCAATGTGCCGGTAGTACCTTGGAGGGGAATTGACCTATACCAATCTTCCATACTGATTGACATCTCCAGACAAAAAGCTGCTGTACTGGCAATGAAACTAAGGGTCAAACCACCAAAGCAATACACCACACAGCAACTGCTTCCCATAAATCCACACATCAATGGTAACCAACCATCCACCCCAATGGTAACCTAACCTCTCCAGGTACCTCACACTAACAGGCTTGATTCCACACCTCACACCCAAATATGCCGACCCATAATCACATTATTGCGAGCGCACAATGGCAGCAAAATTCCAAAGGTAGAGGAGGATGGAGGCGTCATGGCATCACAGCAACCAAGCAAGCCCCCTCCATTGAGCTAGCCGCCCCCGGCACCTTTTAAAGTGGCTGACACATTCTGCCCAGACAACCACCGCCGAGACCAAACCCCATCCCTTACCCCTCAAGCTAGGTGCATTGGATTAAGATGTCTCCCTCATCATCCCCTGTCGTGCAACACACCCATATGGACGTGTCGTACGAGCAGTGCAAGAATAATCGGGCATCGACACGTTTAGAAATGCGCTGCATTCAAGCTCTTTCCGCAAGCATCGCTATGCGTTTTTGCAGCAAGGAGCGAACAGACGGATCGTGCTGCACGCGAATGATGGGTCTAGCTCTTAACAGCAGTTAGAGGAGTTGCAGTGCCTGGCACTGTGGCACAGGTGCATGGCACCGAGCTAGCAACGACCGGTTCAACGTGGCTTCTAAAAAGCAGTAAAAAGACCACCGAAAGCAGAAAAGAGGTGCACTTTGCACACAAGAACTAAATTCTACACAGCACTCCGTGACAAAATTCAGCCTTGCAGTATCTATTCCAAAGGCAATGTCTCGTTGCGTCTATTGTACTAACAATGAAATTTAGGTGCAAATTGGGAGGATAAACATGTGAAAGGGAAGTGATAAGGAGCTGCATACCTTGCTGCACCCGGGGACCAGCTCCTTGAGCAGCTCCATCCTCGCATTGATCTTCTCGCGTCTCGCCTGAATTATAAAATGGAATCCCGAAAAGAAAAAGGCAGAAATAAACAACAATCACTTTTCAGAAACGATGAAAAGGAAGCGAATAATTAAGTGATTAGCGACGAAAGCAACCCCTGAAAAGGCCTAACAGCGACGTCACCCCCGTCCTAATCACCCAATCATTGGCATAAACCCCCACGAGAACCAAATCTAATCCCTCCATTCCAAATGATGGCTTAAGATTAGCGGCGAGCCGGCGAACTCACCCGCTCGGCGAGGCTGTGGCTGTCCGTGGCCTGGCCCCGCCTGGCCCTCACGTGCACGTACGCCGGCTTCTCGTCCTCGCCGTCGCCGCCGCCGCCCGCGGGCTTGCTCTCGTCAGCGCCGGCCGCCGTCTTCCCCTTCTTCGCCGCCTTGCCCTGCGTCCACAGAGCAATCGAGCGGGACAGTCAGCGTAGCTCCTGCGAGCGCGTGGAAATGCAGGAGCGTGTTGCAATGTGCCGGTAGTACCTTGGAGGAGCGGTCGGCGGGTTCGGCCTTGCGCTCG
>LAPY01000824.1:154528-164808 GCA_000970635.1 Eragrostis tef
GAGCCGGGACGGCGGCGCCCTTGGGCCATTGCTCGCCCAGCAGCGGGTTCGTGTCCTTGAGCTGGAAGTCCTCATGGTGCGGGTCAGCGTGCCCGCTCATCCTTGCCGTTCCCTGCGTGCTCCCAACCTACATCCATTGCCGCAACGCAAATAACACCACGCAATCGATCAGAAAAAGGAAAACTCCATCAAACCAAACCATTAATTTCACCAGAGATCAAACTCTCACTTACTGTTTCAACGATCGCACGAACTTCTGAAGCTTGTCAGCAGCGCTATGCCCCAGTAACAATGGCGCCAGACACTTATATGACACTCAGAAACCGGTGTTCATGGCAAGCTCGACGCACAACACGAAAGACGTAGCAGGAAAGCAAGTGTTGGGTATGTCACAAACACACGCACGCTGCACGCCTTCAGATCAGCCTCAGTAGCAGAGCAAACTTTTTGTGCAGGGAAGCGTATGGCCGGTGACCGTGGCCCTGCCCCAGAAACAGGGGGGATCGCAGCAAGCCTCGCCGGGAAGCAAAGCCGGCACGACGGCGGTGACCCCGGCGACAAGGCAAGTATACCAGAGACTAATAGCCGCGGCGGCCTGACCACCTAAGCCTCTACAAGGAGCAAGGGATACACGCTTAGCCCAGCTGAGCTCTGCTTCATTTGCAAAGCAGAGCGCTTTCAGGGAGAGGCTGCCGACTGCCTTTCCAGGGCTGTTTCAAGGCAAGCAGCCACTGAGACAGACTAAAGAGGGAGATGATCTAAAGAACCATGGATCATGTGTCCAAAGGCGATTGAAAGACGGTGTCAGTGGTAAATCAAAAGGCGGCCGATCGATCGTCGTATAACTTCGTATAATCTGAGACAGACTAAAGAGGGAGATGATCTAAAGAACCATGGATCATGTGTCCAAAGGCGATTGAAAGACGGTGTCAGTGGTAAATCAAAAGGCGGCCGATCGATCGATTGAGGGAATCGATTCTTTGGGTTATGGAGCGGGCTTTGTTTATGCCATCGGCGTGCTCTCGTCCTCTGGTTCGGGGCAAGGAACCTTGCACAGTTCATGGAGGACCAGGGACCAATCTGCGCCATACGACGAGGTAATTTCCGGCTTACTCATGCCTCCTACTGCTTGTCTGTTAAAAAAAAAAGAAGAAAACCATGAAAACAAAAGAGGTGTTCAGAAAGTCATGTTTCTTTTATAAAGAAAGGGGGGAAATGTAATACATATATTACCGCTGAACTTCAATGTCATTCGCCAAATATATTGTCTCGGTAAGGAAACCAACTATAGTAAATAGGTGTAAAATTACAATGGTACTACTAAATGGTGTCTCTATTTGCATGCACAATATTACTGAAATTGATTGCTTAAGTTGTGAATCGAAATGCATCACATTTTTTGTTTGCTGAAGTCAGTACGCTTGATGAGAGAAACACTGACGTGCTGTGAAATTTCTGTGTTCATCATACTGAAACAAAAAGGAACGCAACGGTACGGTACGCATGGCATGTAGTATTGTATAAGCTTAACAAGGAAGCAGACGGAAGTTACCTTTATTCCATGCCGGATTGGCAGCTCGAATGTGAGCGTGGTGTCAAAAAGCAAGCAGAGAATATATTCTCATCGCACCACCACTTAGCGCCGCTACGTTCAAACCGTGTTACCAGCTCGGAACATTCTGAGTTCCTGACCACATAGCTTGAGGCCATTTGATGCCTGATTATTGGGCAGATGATTTCATGATTGCATCATCGTTATTTTGATCCTCTGCTCCAGGCTTCCCTCTTCAGGCAAAAAGTGAAGCTGACACAGTTGGGCCCAGGTTTAAGCAAGGCCTGGTATTTGTTTGGGCCCAACTATGTTGGTGAAAAACCATTAAAGGTGTGGATTTGGGCCTCTCAATCAGGCTCGAAACTGATGAAACTGAGACCTAAGCCGCGTGTGAGCCCATTTTCATGGCCCACGCCATGAATGTGCAATACAGTTGATGTTTGAACCTATTTCTGACACTCCAAAAGTGGGGGGAAAAGAGATAGACTTTAATATCTCAAAAAGATAACATAAAATTTTTGGGCTTTTCATTCAGGCTGGAGTCTGTTTCTGAGGAACTTGACTAATTTTACTTTTTGTTGAAAGTGCACATCAGTATCTAAAATTATTTTCTTCCAGCAAGGAGAATACATATACCAAAGGGGAAAGGACAAACATTGCAGTAGGTTTCTCTTATGCCATTCAATTCCATTTTCCCATGTTTTGTATTCCTATAAACAGCTATACAAGCATGTACTGTGATCGTTCATACATCTGCACAGGATGCTTAATAATTTATATATTTTCTACATGACTAGTTCGTAGCTAAGCTAGCTAGTAGCTAGTACGCATGCAAATGGCGACGGCGTCGATTCCTACCCGGCCGGGCCTCTGGCCAGCTGGGCCTGCCGTCCGGTGGTCCAGAGCGTGCTGAGCGCGCGGAGGCGGCAGAAGTAGTCGTCGAGCGCGCCCAGCGTCTGCATCCGCAGCTCGTCCGCCTGCATCGACCATCGCACACCACGCATTTTGATATTCCACACGTACGTTGTGCGTGCATATAAACACATGTCTGAAAACTCAACGTGATGAACAGAGGTATAAAGTAGTTACGCACCTGTCTGAGGTAGGTCCCGAGGGCGGCGACCTTGTCCATGGCGACGGCCATGTGCATGTGGCCCATGTATCCTGCCACGTCCGCCGGGTGGTAGAGCTGCTGGCCGTACATCGCCGGCGGGTGCGGGTCGGAGGAGACGACCTCGGAGAGCGACTGGAGCAGGGCCCCCAGCTCGCCGTCGAGCGCGTCCTCCGCGCGCCGCGCCGACTGCTGCACGTCGCACGCGGCCGCCGTCTGCTGCTCCGTCAGCGGCTCCACGTGCCGGAGCACCACCTGCATCATCAGCGCGTCATCGGCATGGTCAAATAAAAGATACTCTCTCTCTCCGTTTTTAAATTGATGTCGCCGTTACTTTTTGAGTTACATTTGACCATTCATTCTATTCAAAATTTTTTAAAAAACTATCATATATTTTGTTATGATTGGTTTTATCACTAATGAAACCCTAAGAATAACTTATAAGTTTACAAATTTGAACTAATTTTTTTGAATAAGATGATCGGCCAAACGTAATTGGAAAAGTCAACGGCGACATCAATTTAAGAACGGAGAAAGTACTCCTACAGAAAAGGATTCAACGTGCATGCAAAGTCTAATGGCACTGAAAATCTCCCCTTGAATTCGTATGGAAATTCTTCGAAAACTAAAATTCTGCGTTCCAAACAAGACTTGGACCGCGATGATCCATGTCATCCATCGCTGTGTATATATGGCGACCGTCGATCGATCGCGACGGACGGCGGATGATCGAGGAGTACGACGTTGTTGTTTCAGTCTCACGCATCGACCGATCTCTCGATTACGACGCCTCACGTCTCGATCGATCAGCGAGCGCGCGACAGTCACGGCTGCCGACCGGTCATCCCCACCTACCTACTCCTCCTCCAGGCCCGCGTGCGGCTCATGCGTATGTAGCTAGCTAGAACGGAACCTGACATGACACTCATGTACTAGTAGCTTGCTTAAGGCAACTCGACTTTTCCGGGTGCTTAACTGTTCCATCAACTACTGTGACGTGCCACCTGCTACTTAACTTACTCGCCTATCTAATCCACTGCACAGACCTAATCTCTGGACCAACATAGAATATGTGTGCTAAACTGGCAGCATCAACCTTGCGTGATTGAATTCTCATTGCAAATGCAACCGGTCGCACGAGGTTGTCGCGTTGACCGTGCGCTTGGGACCTCGCTACCCAACGTGTCAGTGACACACAGATGACGACATCTTTAACCTTGATTTTTTTTTGCTTTTTTGGACGAGGACTAGCACTGCATTACCTTGATGATCTCGGAGGGGCGGAAGCCGCCGATCCAGAGGAGGCAGCGCTCGGCGGGGGCCTTCCACAGGCCGGAGAGGAGGTGGAGCGGGTCGGCCGCCGCGAGCCGGGCCTTGTGGGCCATCAGCGCGCCGTAGTGGGACGCGGCCTCGTCGGCGTAGGCCCGCAGCTCGCCGTCCGGCCGGTGCTCCTCCGCGGCGATGCGGAGCCGGGCGATCACCTTGTTGTGGTCACCCAGCCACCGCTCGTACTCCAGGTTGAACAGCGCGGCATCTGCATGCATGCATTAACGCACGTGCGTACACATCGTCAGCTGATGATCACGTCTATGCACAGCTAGCCATGTAATGAAGAAAGAGATAAATTTGATGTGGCAAGTTATACCTGGACTTAACGCGCCTGTGCCCCATAGTGCACCCTGTACGATGACATCAAGTTACAGATTGAATCAGCACTTCATCGTTGACGAAGATACGCATGGATACATAATACTGTATAGCACACATGCAGATCCAATCAACTCTGAACCTGAACCTTCTATGTTTAATTTGTGATTAGACTGATGCGTGATGCCTTTCGATTCATTCTCTGAATTCAATAGTGTTCCTTCTATTCAGTTCTTTGTCACTTTACCTGAGTTCTCGCCATCTGCACCTCCTGTTCTAGCTGTGCCAGCCTGATCCTGCCTGTCTCTAGCTGCTGAATATAAGCCTGTTTCACACGCAACAAACAAGACATAATTGAGTACCTATTATATTCAAGCAGAAAACTAACAATCTTCCATGAACAAGAAATGGAAGGTTCAGAGAAATATATCTGCGGTCTAAAACAAGTATTTTCTTAGGTGGCAGGTTAACCTCACCACCCTACAACATGTCTCTAGTCTACTCCCCACTCCCCCCGTCTCTCTAGTTTGTCAATTGCTCTTCCTTGCAAGACTTTTTCTCTCATGTTTTGAGGGTTGACTTGTCCGCCAAATTGTTAATAAGTTGTTATCTACAGTAATTGCTGAAATGGTCGTAATTACCTTCTTCCTTAGCCTGCTCTTCCTCGCGGCCTCCCTATTCTGCGCGAGCCTTCGCAGCGTCTTGGGGTCCGGCCTCCGGGGCCCTTCCTGGTCCGAGCTCGACGCCGCAGCGCCTCCGCCTTCCCTCTGCTCGTGGCCACGACGCAAACACATTTTTAGTCGTCAGCAGCTTGGACACGCATGATGAATAGAGCACGCGCGCGTACACACGTGTGAGAGAACGTGCGACCGCCGGAGACGACAGAGTTTGACTGATCGATCTGATAACTTAACGTACCTTGAGCGCTGGCTTGGAGCTCTTTCCTGCAGAGAATTGGCCGCCTGCCGCCTTTACCGGCTTGGAAGAGCCGGCGACCTGTGCTACTGCTGCCGAAGTCATGGAACCCTGACAAAGTAAAGATCATAAATTCATATCTGCATATCGCATCATCGATCGTCTGTTCATCAAACATAATATACATACAACTGACTCCAAGTAAGGTTTTGAGATAGCTAAGTATGGTGTGCATACCTTTGGGGACGGCTCTACATGCATTGGCTGGGAGGGGAAGATGTTGAGAGTCTCTGCACACATGAACAAAGTCCTGCAAGCATTATGACTTTATAGACGCATCATGCATATGTCCTACTGCATTTCAAAGATGGCTAATTTTTCTAGACGTGTGCGCGCACAAGTTCTTTAAATATGCAGCGTTCTTTTTCACACGCATCTAGCGGTAAGTGGTAACCAAGGGGGAAAAAGAAAAGGTGTATGCTTGGGTTAAAGTCAGAACTGGGGAAAAGTGCATAGTTTTTGTTCTTTGTCTTGTTTTAGCATAATATCTTGAAACCATATCGGTCAGTGTTTGATACGTGCCACTCTTGTTTTCCAACCAGATGAAGAAGTTTGAGGTCGATTGAGGAAACACAGCAAGACGGAATCAAAGGTGGAAAAATTAAAGGAATGAGAAGATTGATCACCATTAATTGCTCAAACTAAGGCTAAGTTACAATTAAGCCAGTCCACATTCGCATTGCTTTAACTAGACAATCTTGCCAGACGGACACAAACTTGTAACTAATGGAAAGATTGCCTATGACTTATTATTGATCATTACGCTTATAGAGGACTGTATATGGCAAAACATTTACCAAGATAGCTAATACAACTTTTGCAAAATTGTGTAGTGCTTACGCGGTTGTTCCTGAATTGATGGCTTAGCTTGGTGGCCATCAAAGTAGAGGAGGACGGCTTGATCCAAGTCAGATGGCATGTCGTATCCTTCAGGATCCCTTCTCCTGCACTTTCAAAAAATGCAACAGAATATCACAACTCGTCTAATTTATACTTAGTGGTTCTGCGAGCAGTTTAGACCTTGGAATTAAAAATGAATTTCAAGCGGAAGATCAAGAACAAAGTAAGACACACATCAAGTTGGAATTAATTTTGCAGAGAAGTTGAACTAATTCCTTGTAGTTAGCATAGAACTGCAATATCATCTAAAGGAATATAAATGACGCATGATCATTTTCCCTCTTTAGCTTGAAGAACTAAAGAAACAAAAACAGACGAGGAGAGTTGAAGCTTCTTAACTGATCTTAGGGTTTGATACCGATAAGTCACTATAGTTACAGTTGAAGCTTCTCAACTGATCTTAGGGTTTGATATCGATAGTCTACTATAGTTACAGCAAAGTAGTTTGATAAAATCACAAATTAACAAAGATAAAAACAGGTAGCTGTGGACAAACACATCATCGATCGTGATAAACAAGCCATGCAAATTACTTGATCGGATAGCAAAATTCTCACAAAAAGTGAATTAAATTTCGAACACAAGAAACTCACACAGTTGGGATTCTATTTTGATAAGGAGGGGGCTAAGAAAAATAAGGAGACATAGCCAGGCAAGTGAGTATTTACATGGTGCCGCCATGGTGGGAGGAAGAAGCTTGGATCATGCCGGAGGTGGAAGGATAAGCCATTCAAACGCTTCCTTGCACAAAGAATTGAGCTTGGAACTTGCTTCTTGACCACTTCACAAAGAATTGACCCATCTAGAAATGGAGTGAAACATCCTACCAATCGAAAAAGCAATCATATCCTTCTTCTTCTTCTTTATGACAGCCGATTTGATCAACCGATTGATGAACCAACGCAAACGAAAAAGATGATCAGTAGAAGCCACCCCTTTTCCCCTTGGATACTAGCTCAAACCACTTGTGATGGTTTGTGAGTTGTGGTGGTGCTTCTGACCAGAAGGTGAGGGGTGACTTTGGCTTGAGGGGAGGAGTAGTTGTGCAAGAAATAGAAGGGAGCCAGTGACTATATAAAAGTTGTAAAAGCAACATACCATTAGACTTTATAAAGAATTAGGGAATGTGATCAGGTCTATGCAATCAGGTAGTTTTTTAGCGGATTTACACTTGTCGATCGTTCCATATCTTCATACATGTTGACATTTCATAGAGTGGATTTGGTTCAGGTCAGTAATAAAATCTACCCGAAGAACAAGTCCAAATCAGCTCCATCTTTTTGGATCTTCTTGTGGGATATAAACATTTTTGTTTGCGAGACTTGCAGGGTATAATAAATATAGGAGCTATTTCAAAACTAAATCATATTTTTATTACGAGAAGCAAAGACTCTTTTCAAACCGAAAGTTAATAGTGTACTGGATTTGTTTTCCTATACAAAATACTTAGGTATATACTGAATTACTCGGACTGGGAGTAGCTTAAAATTAAAGATGGGTTTGTTTTGTCCGGCCAATCTATCAAGGTTTGGTGTCATGTCATTCTCAAGCAGATGGACCCATTTCACTCTTATCATGATTTATTAGGTTAATGTGACAAATAATGTAAACTTGATTCTTTTTGTGGAATTAACTAACTTGATCTTCCATGAGATGGAGGGAAAACTGGGCACTCTTGCTCTGTATGGCATTACCTTTTTTTTTTCTTCAGCCACCTGCCAATCAATCCAACTAGGACACGTGTTGAATAGCAAGAAACACAGATAAAAGGAACGATGTGCCCTATTTAATAGGAAATGATTTTATGTTTCGTTGAAGAACCACCATGCATAGGCGCACAGCACAAACATGAGCAGTTGCTGCTGGATTTGTGATTGACATTCTCATGCAGTCTCAAACAATGATTGAAGTAGCTAATAGGTGCCAGATCAACGTTATGTCTGGTCTGAACCCTTACTCCTTAATTCCCGGCATTTTTTAGCACTTAGATCAGTTGCCTGTTGTTCCGTTCGACCGATCGTCTGACTGTCGGATCAAATACAGACGCACCTATGATTGTAGTGCCGCTTTGCCATATCAATCATTGTGGTCAAATCAAAACATACAAATACCTCATCTGCCAGGACGCATCAACGGAAGTAGTGAGCCAAAAACGTTCAGATTTGTTCCAAACCATGTGGTAACTTGTGGAGAGGACGAAGCATATTAATCTGCCCTGATTTCATCTGCTAAAAGACCTAAAAGCCCTGGAGAAATCAAATCAGTTCCTTACCTGAAAGTGAAATCCAATCCAAGTCCAATACAGGCGCCGCCCCTGTCTGGTACAAGTTGTCCGTAACCTCTCAAACATTTCAGGCCATGGCCTTTCGAACAGGAAGAGAATATGACCTTGCAGAGGGGGCAGTTGCATGCTTGTCAGATACAGTTGCAACCACAGCAACAGGGAACAGATAGTGATTGGAAAGCCAATGCATGATTTCCTCCTGTCTTTAGGACTTCGGCTCAGTCCCAAGATAAGTTTTCCCTCAATGACATTGTAATAGAGAAAGAGCATTGATACGGCAGTTTATTGATGGAGACTCTTAATTTCTTTTTTGAGCACCGTTTATTGATGGAGACTTGCTAGTACTTTTTTTTGACGAAAAAAAATGGAACTCGGGTAAACTTGTAAACGAAGCTCAATTTCAAGTGGCCATAGTGTAGCATCCAGTTGGACCACGCTTTTATGTTCGCAGCCTATCAAGGACCTTGGCTTATCAGGCTGAAATGATCGGAGGCCGCCCACTTAGTGGTCATCGAGCGATCCAGCCCGAACCCGCGCCATTGCCTGCTGCTGCGCCGTCGGTTGATCACGGCCTACGATTCCACGAACGCCGTTGCGGCAGACGACGAGAGGGAGCGGCCGCACAGTTGCGCCGATCCGCCGCTCGCCGGAGGACGCGAGGCGAGGAGAACACCGCTGACACACGTGAGGAATCGACGTTTCCATGAGCTTTCTGAAGCTTTGACGGTGAGCCGGCAGGCTCGAGCTCCACCACCATGGCGGAGGAGAGACATTGAACAGGGAGGCAGAACAGAAGCAACCACAGCCACGTCCGCAAGTAATCTGTAAATCAGGCTGTAGCGTCTGTTCATGATCTCCGGCGTCACATATCAGCTTCCTCTGCGTCAAGGCTCAGTTCGTCATCTACTACGTAGAGTTAGGAGACCGCAGCATTGAGTGCGATCCCATCCATCAATATTCTGTTTGATATAACTCCAACGGTCGGGACCAAAACAACCTGTCTATTACGTGGACTGCTCAGGCCATCCAAATAACACCGGTCCACAGATCCGAACGTTCTCAAGGACAAGTTCCCAGTTCACTCACACAATTCCACATCGGCATCAATCAGAATTCAGATCATTACCTCCAAAGGTAAAGCCGCCAACAAGCAGCAACCAACTAACAATATGACAAAAGTGACCTGGAAACGCACGTTGCACATGCAGCAATGGAGGAGCACAAATCAACAGGTTATTGCCGCTGCTTCCAGCTCAACTCTGCTGAATAAGTAGGTAGAAACAATTCCTAGCATTGAGAAACCAAAATACAAAGACGAGTCTCCCCGGGTCACCTGGCCCAAAGGGACTCCCCAGCCATCAGAGGTTACAACCCATAAAACCCACATTTCTACACGCGTTCAGCTGTCAAAGGAAAGGTTCACAACCCTCTGAGGACATAGACAACCCTGCAGCAGAAAAGCTACAAAAAGACTTAACATAAATAGCAAGAAGTTCACTGTTCCTTTCATCTAAAAAAATTCTTTCTTCCTGGATGCGCTAGAGTTGATAACTACCGAACCACCAATGGAGCCAACAGGGTAACAGACCCTACAGCATGCTATCGGTCCTTGCCGGAAGCCTCCTGAAGAAGTTGAGTGGAACAGACGGCAGCCTGTGGCGGAACCTTGGGTGCCTCAGTGTGTACAGGCCAGCAAGGAAGACCACAACACGGAACGGTGTGACATACAGGACAATAGCAGCAATGAAACAGAAAGTCACGAACAGCGCAGTCGCCCTTGGGTCTCTCCAGCTCAGCAGGGCCTGCAGCCT
>LAPY01000825.1:1683-15486 GCA_000970635.1 Eragrostis tef
GCTGGGTCGTAAATTGATTGTCATGAGTTGGATGCTAGCGCATGCTGAATAAACATTAAAGTTGCAGGGTAACCACACAATTTTGTTTTATACCTAAACGTAGTCATTTAGAGCATTGTCGTATTTTGATTTGATACTGCCCTCACTCCTTTTTTGTACCTGAAAAGTAATCTTGATGATTCAATCTTTAACATATCTTAATTTTTGTATATGATATTTGGGGTAGGCGTATGAAAGTGAGAGAGAGAGACTGATTATGGAGAAGGATGCTGTTGCCAACGAGCTTGTTACTCTAGAAGAGCATTTGTCAACTTCGAAGGCTCAAATTACTGCTCTATCTGAAACATTGGACAGGCAAAAGGATAAGGTAGACCAAAAGATCATTTGATAGTTTCTTTGTACCCTATTTTATATCTGAGCTCAGCAGTTTATTAGTTAGATTAACTGTTCGTGTTTCATTGGCCGGATGCAGGTTGCTTCTATAAAACAAGAATATGATCAAGCTGAACATGAGCTGAACGCTGAGCGTTCTAAGCTGAAGGAATGCGACTCACAGATAAACCGCATGACCAAAGAGCAGCAAAAGATTCAGCAGCAATTAAGTGACTTAAATGTTGAGAGGAAGAAAATGGAAAATGAGGTAATTTGTTGTTGTAACCTCTAGTATATTTCTGCTTTATACTGCTTGAGCAGGCTTTTATCTCTGAATATGGCATGATAGGTTAAGAGGATGGAGATAGAGCAGAAGGACTGCTCTTCTAAAGTTGATAAGTTAATGGAAAAGTACAGTTGGATTGCAACTGAGAAACAGTTGTTTGGCAAAAGTGGTACAGATTATGACTTTGCATCTTGTGAACCTCACAAAGCGCGAGAAGAACTTGAAAGTCTTCAAGCTCAGCAATCCAGGTACACATGATGTTTTTATTAGCTCCATATGTCCCTATGAATTATAAGATATTGATGCTAGTGCTTCTGAAAGGCTGTACCTCGTCATTTGTTGAATTCTTTCAACATGTAACAAGACTACCACTGATTATTACCTTCCAAATGTAGTCTTGAGAAGAGGGTAAATAAGAAAGTTATGGCAATGTTTGAGAAGGCAGAGGATGAGTACAATGATTTGATGTCAAAGAAAAATATCATTGAGGTAGGTCTTACCATGCATATTTTTTCCTGATAACCTGAGAATGATGTTTATAGTAGCACACATACTCTTTTTGGCATGTACAGAATGACAAGGCAAAAATCCAAAAAGTGATAGAAGAATTGGACGAAAAGAAGAAAGAGACTTTGAAAGTCACATGGATCAAAGTAAACAAGTCAGTATACGCGCCCTTTCGTGACATTGTTTTCCCAGTAGCCAGTGTATGAGTTGTAGGAATTGTGCTAATATACGTCTATTGGTGCCTACTCTAACGTCTCCATTCTATTTTTTTTAGGGACTTTGGATCTATATTCAGTACTCTTTTACCAGGTACAATGGCAAAGCTTGAACCTCCTGAAGGAGGTAGTTTCTTGGATGGTCTTGAAGTCCGAGTGCAATTTGGGTCAGTTTGGAAGCAGTCTCTATCGGAACTTAGTGGAGGGCAACGGTCTCTTCTTGCTCTTAGTCTTATCCTGGCGCTGCTGCTTTTCAAACCTGCACCACTTTACATATTAGATGAGGTATGTCTGCTAATGATGGCATTTTAGTGCCAATTTACTTCTGTTAGGAGGTAGCATTACTTTGCCTTATTAGTATCATAGCATGACAAAGGATGTGTTGCACAGAAAGTATGATTGGTGAATGTTCAGAAGATATTTTACTTGAACTTATGAACATTCAGCTTCAATGGCGTTAACGGATGAGACGGAAAATTAGTTCATCTTTACTCAGTCAGATACTTCATTTTTTTTAAAAAAAATCTGGAAATAATGTGAAGTTAGGCTACATTTCAATGTTCACCTATTAGTAAAACCTTCGTTCACTTTTGTAAGCAACATAGTGAAGACTATGAATAGGCCCCGTTGTTTGATTGGGTATTTGCCTGCGAGAAGTAGTTGAACTTATTTGGATGCTCATGAACTTCAGGTCGATGCTGCCCTTGATTTGAGCCATACTCAAAACATTGGTAGAATGATCAAGGCTCATTTTCCGCAATCTCAGGTAAACCAAACAACAAACTTCCTACTTTTCTCTTTTGCGCATTCAACTCAGAAAGAATATTAGTTGTGGCATTTTTAAGGTCATGTTCTGAAAGTGGGAACTACTATCTTTGCAGTTCATTGTTGTCTCACTAAAAGAGGGTATGTTCAACAACGCGAATGTGATATTCAGAACAAAATTTGTTGATGGAGTGTCCACTGTGACTCGGACAGTCCCTTCGAAACAGAAATGATCGATTCAGCTCACCCAAGGTTTGTTATGAACCAGAAACTAGGCATCTAAATCTGATCTGTCAATTGCATCTTGATTTAATTCTTTTTATTCCTTTTTTTTTCAAATGCTGCAAAACAGAATCCTTAGGTTAGGTAACCAAGCCAAGTTTCAAGTGCTGTTGCTGCAATGACTCAAGCTCCTCGCTTGTCAGGCCATGGCATCATAATGGGCGCTGTAACTCTGACTCGTTACGTCCATGACCTAGTTCGCCTTCTTCCTTTTTGTACTTTGATCTGCCTGCTTGTGTAATTAGGTGCCGAACTATTTAATTTTGAAAATTGTGACATTGACCTATTCGCCCTTTCACCTTTTTATTAGAGTATCTTTTTATCAATCTTGATTAGTTTGGCCGTATGATTCGGGCAGACGGATGCCATCCCAGGCTTGGCTTGGCACTTCATGAAGTAGGAATCGGATAGTCTTTATGACATGAAATGGTTCGATGGTTAAAACAAAAAAGAGAAGAAATGGTTTGATGGCCAACTCGCTCGATCCAACGGTTCAGAGCAATATGTGTGACGTGGTTGTGCATTTCGAATATCCTCCAGTGATACTCTTTAACCGTTCCTTTTTCCACGTTAAAAGACATTCCGGATCGTCAGGCTTCTACTATAAGCAGGCTCGCTGTCATATGATCTGATAAACCCTAGTGCCCTTCTTACTTGTTTGCCTCCACCATTGAACCCCTCCCAAAGTCCCAAACCATGGTTGAACAACTTGCATGCGAGGAGATGGCTTACGTCGAAGCTTCCAGCGGCTCGCACGTCTTCAAGATCTCCGGCTACACGCTAACCCAAGGCATGGGCGTGGGGCAATGCCTCCAGTCTATCACGTTCACCGTCGCCTGGGCCAAAGTCTTCTACCCGGATGGCCACTGCGTCAACGACACCGCCGACCACGTCTCGGTGTTCGTCACGCTCGTGAGCGACACGGCGGGGCCGGATGGCAACGACGGCGCCGCCGTCGTGCGCGCCCACGTCGACTTCGGCCTGCTCGACCAGCGCCGCAGCCCGCCGGTGATCAAGAAGGAGTCGCGGCTCTCCTACAGCTTCGCGGCGCAGGGCGCGGCCGCCGGCTACGCCAAGTTCAGGTCCAAGGCAGAGGTGGCGTCGTCGGGCCTCGTCCACGACGACTGCCTCGCCGTGCGCTGCATGGTGCACGTGGTGAGCGTGAGGGAGGGCGAGGTGGCCGGGACCGTCGCCGCCGTGCCGCCGGCCAGCGTGCTCACCAACGCGTACCGACATGTCACCACGCGGACTTGGCCGGCTCTGAAGCGGCGGTTCGGCACCGAGGATGGATTGGCTTTCCTGTTCGAGCTCCTCCTGAAGTGCCTGATGGTCTACCTGAACAAGCAGCTGCAGGATGAAGACGACTGCAGCTGTGACCGGAAGAGATGCCGGTGCAAGTGCGGTGGCTGCTGTTGCAATGACTAGTGCTGAACAAGGTACCGAGGCCAGTTCATGGCGCGAGGAATCAGCTTCAGATGCCTAATTTGGCCATTCCAGTTTTGAATAGGAGAATGCGTGGTGTAATTGCACAAGTTAGATAGAACTGTATCCCGATTATAGGGGTTCGACGTCAAAAAATAAAAATAAAATGTAAGAACAATTCTTTCTTAGATGTTACATACAACACAACATTTGCCAGGAAAACAATTCTTCTTTGTACATGCAGATACAAAGTTGGGCGGTACATTGTAGTTCGATGTTCGTGAAAAGAAAATCTCGGTCCCGTGACCAAACCTTGGCCGCTTAAGTTTAGTTGTCCCTCGACAAAAATCATTATGCTCCCACACTCAAGGAGCTCGTCAGGTCTTACAGCGCTCATCCTAGGACTTCAGAAACGAGGGGAGAAAATTGAGTTCACTTACAACCATTTATGAAGATATCCAATTACAATAAGTACATCAGCCAAATTGCCCAAATATAAATTTCTTCAAACCATCGCCACTTGTTTCCATCCTTGATAGTTACTGTCGTCTGATAGGTAATTCTTGCATTCTGCATTCACATCAAAATGCTCCACCCGGGGAACAACTCTTGTAAGGCACGGTAGGCAAGCCTGATTGAGAGTTTGAGACAATGTAAAGCGAGGACCCATTGTATCACAACGTGAAGTAGTACACACACTTCGGTTCCATCATTTCCTTCTGTGAGGATCCCGACTAAGACCATGCTTTCTCAAGGTTCTGATATAGTTCCGCATCAGACTGAACTTATTGGAACCCAGATGGTGCAAGTAATCCCATGTAAAGATCCCTGTCTTGTGCAAATCATCAAAGAGTATCCTGCATGCAAATGACGACCGGTCACGAATGAGACCTGTACATAAAAACAAAACCATTTGTTTCCAATAGATGGTGATATCACAACTAACTTCTCCAAACAACATGTCATGTGTTAATATGACCCTCACCGGACTCCGTAGTTCCCTACTGATTCAGCTGACATTATGCCAACATGCCGTCTCCCAAATATAACCTGATCAGACATAATTTGCACGGTAAATACTCATACTTTTGGGACAGTGCAGAGCCTATACAAGACATTCATCTCCTAAAATCATCATTGAGGAATTTGTACGAGCAGCATTTCACAATCTAAGAACTTGTCTTTGTCAACAGAAAATTGCTAGAAGACATTCAAAAGTAGCATATCTGTTGTCTGCACCAACCAAGAAGCTAAAGAAGGCCTATTGTAACATGGATTTAGTAAGGTATACAACTATTAGAAATTACCTTTTCACCGCCTACAGATCTGATTTTGCTATCAGCTGCAGGGCTGTATACTCTAAGAAACTCTGCTGACAGATGAAATGAGCTGCCATCCGCAAATGCAACCTCAACCTACAATGGATAAGAAATATAGCTCAATTCAAAACAAAAACACAACCATTGTCAAAGAATGATATGCACACACTGAAAATACATGGGATGGTTATCACCTTCAGGATGTGACACTCATGAAATTGCAAACACTGATAAGATCAGACAATGAAGTAAAACAGATAACAACCAGGAAAAATGAGGCAACATGTATTCTACCTCACCAGCAAACAATCTCATGCGATGCTACCGTGAGGATGATTTATTGTACCTACCAAACTGGGAGCTGTTGTTATCTCAAAATCAATAAGTGTCCACAACGATGATGTAAAGTCGAACCTTTTGAGATAAGATGCATATGGTTCTAAAGATATGGACGGCACACAATAAGGCCCGATTTGGGAACACCATAGCTTGCAAGGAGGAGGACAAGGCCAAAGCACTGATTGGGTGCCCTGCAGTGACCACATGACGCGTCCCATTTCAGCCCAAGTAATGGGTTCCTGTCACAGGCACAGTTCTAACATCTCGCTACCAAGCCCTCAAGGCAATAGTATTTAGTATGGGACATTTCGTTTTGCTCACAAGCATAATCCAAAGAACTATCTATCTGTTCATAACAGTGCGCCAGAATTGGCAATGTGGAAGCTGCAGACACAGTATGCATCCCCGTGATTAAATATGCATCCCCGTGATCAAACAAGGTGAAGTCGACAGCACAACACCCGACAATGCCGCCGCTGTGCATTTGTCCTTTCAGCTGGGAGGACTACGTGAGATATGAGACTAAGACGAAACAGAATGTTCACGCCGCATCAACAGTTGAAAGAAGGAATCAGCTAAGGTCGATAGGATCCAAGGACGAGAAGGAAGCTGACAAGGGGAGACTCACTGATTTGGGCGGGTGCAGCGCGAGCTTCGTCAAGCGCGGGGTCTGTGAAGACGCCGCCGCGTGGAGGCGCCGGGTCACGGAGCTCATCGCCGACGCCATAGACGCTAGTACGCAAAGGCGAAGCCGGCGGAGCGCGCGGGAGGCCCCCTGCCGCGAACTCCAGTTCGCGGCCGCGGAGAAGAGGGTTGGGGCGGCGGGCGGGCGGGCGTGATTACTCCTGCTCGGGAACAAGACGGCGCGAACTGCTGCCCCGGTGGCCGGAGGAAGCCGTCGCCGCCGGGAAGTATCCCTTCTCCGCCCGGCCCGATAGTATCGGCTTTGTGTTGGACCGGGCTTTGCATTGATGTGGGGCTTTGCGTTGGCTGCACGGATCTCAAAGTCTTCTCACACGTGGCCAGAGCCCAGAGCCGTCCATGCCCTCCTAGTGGCGCACCGTCTCTGTCAGCCCAATCTCACCGTGCCACATGCTGTCGCGTGCGAACTCGCGCGCCTACACGCGCAAACAGAACACTGCACGAGAGCGCACACACCTTCCTTCTTCTGGCACGACCCGCGCCCTTTGGCACGCTAAATTCGTGGCGGGCCCGCCTCGCCGTACGCTGATAGCCACACGAGAGTGGCCTGGCCGCTCAACTCAAGCTCCGCCCCGCCTCCACCACCCACTGCCTCGCGAGAGGGACGCGAGGACGGCACAGCGGCCGCGGCCGCAGCAATCCCGGAGCAGCGTGCGCACATATCTCTACCCCTCCCGTCCCGTCTCTCTTCCCCCACTTCCACGCGTGCGCGGCCGCAGCCGCCTCGACCAGCCCGCCCGCAATGCCGCTGCCGCTGGCGCCGCTACAGGACCTGCGGGACCGCTTCTCCGACCGCCTCCGGCCGTGGAGCCGCTCCGCGGAGTTCTGGGTGCGCGCCGCTGACATCTACTCCAGCTACAAGGTACGCTGCGCGACGGCGAGCTAAGCTCCTCCTGTTCCATTGGCGCGCCTCCGAGGTGCTTGCTGATATGCTTCTGACTGCTCTGAGGTGCGGGGGTTAAAATTGGATAGTACTTTGATCGGTCCAGGTGTGCCAGCTGCGGGCGGGGTTCGTCAAGGATGAGAACGAGCGGGAGGCGCTGTGGGAGCAGCAGCACGAGATCGGCGCGGAGAAGATGTACTCTCTCCGAGCCGCCTCGACCAGCCCGCCCGCAATGCCGCTGCCGCTGGCGCCGCTGCAGGACCTGCGGGACATCCTCTCCGACCGCCTCCGCCCGTGGAGCCGCTCCGCGGAGTTCTGGGTGCGCGCCGCTGACATCTACTCCAGCTACAAGGTACGCTGCGCGACGGCGAGCTAAGCTCCTCCTGTTCCATTGGCGCGCCTCCGAGGTGCTTGCTGATATGCTTCTGACTGCTCTGAGGTGCGGGGGTTAAAATTGGATAGTACTTTGATCGGTCCAGGTGTGCCAGCTGCGGGCGGGGTTCGTCAAGGATGAGAACGAGCGGGAGGCGCTGTGGGAGCAGCAGCACGAGATCGGCGCGCAGAAGATGTACTCTCTCTGCTCCGAGCTCGGCGGCCTCTTCCTCAAGGTGCGTTGCTTTCCCCCTTTTTTTGCCCAGTCGGTTTGCCGATGAATCACAGGGGAAGAATATTTTCTCAAAATTTCGGTGTAGTTGAAAGAAGCTAGAACCGATCGAGCTGCTGTAACTGTAATTCTGCCTGGGTGCTGTTTTATACGATCGAGCTGTACCCCCTTCATTTTATTGCTATGTGACACTTGGTTCTGAACAGGCTGCTCAAATCCTTGGTAAGCCCGACTTGGCACCCATGGCTTGGGTGAAGAGGCTTGTTACCTTGTGTGATCAGGCGCCAGCCACACCATTTGATGTGGTCAGAGATATTGTGGAGAAGCAGTTCGGCCAAAATTTTGATGACATATTTGAGTGCTTCGATGTTGAGCCAGTTGGGTCCGCTTCCATCGCACAGGTTTGTGTCTTCAAACTTGTCTTCATCTGTCAAATCTTGGGGGCGTGATACCATCTATTGTTTCCACGACTGTCACCAATCTTAGGCATCTTATTGCAAACTTAACTCCCTGTTTTCTGCCGTTGTCTTACTTATTTAGCATAGCTTCATATTTGTTAGGTACATCGAGCAAGGCTTAAATCATCAAATACAGATGTTGCTGTGAAGGTAAGGAATCTAAGGACTACAGTTTTTTTTTCTATATATCTTTGATGCATGTTTTATTATCTCAGATGTGACTAATGTGTCTCAGTGGATTTGGAATTGACCAGGTTCAACATCCTGGAGCCGAACGTCTTATGATGGTTGATATCCGAAACATGCAAGCTTTTGCCCTGTTTCTGCAGAAGCATGACATCAACTTTGATCTGTACTCTCCCACCAAAGAGATGGAAAAGCAGGTTTTCCCCTATTCTGGTAGATTTCTGTTCAGTTGCTTGTTCGCTGTACCTCTTGACATTTACCCGAAATACATTAAAATTGGCGAGCCTCTTTTTGAGTGCTATATTTTTTTATACAACTAAATTGAACTGCATATTTCAAAATATTGGCAAACACGTGCAGTTAGATTAGTAGATGCTATGCGTCGATCTTTACATGTAATCTAGTTAACTAGAGTTGTACTCATAATGAAATTTTAATATTCCCTATCATGTATCTGATTGACCAACACCTTCATAATCTGGGCCCACTAAAATAGATGATGCAATCTTATGTGTCTTTTCTCTTCTCAAAACAGGGTACAAGGCATCTTAGGAAAAATGTGAAAACTCCTTTTTTTTAGTTTTCATTGTATATCACATTATGATATCCCTTCCCTTGATGAAAAATTATGCAATTCAAGATTATAGATCCACACGCCCACAAAATAATTAACTCAGGCATGCATGACCAACGAATAAAATCATCTCCTGTGCGCATTAGCTGGTTGGCACCCGCTGTTTGCTTGACATGTGCCAAATGGCGTCAATGCCAATAGACAGGGAGGAGAAAGATTAAAAGGAACTGCAGTGCCACTGACTGGGGGGTGTTTGGTCGGTGGGTGGGGGTGGGGTGTTGAGCATTTGACTTCTTCTGACTTTTTACCAAGATATCATCAAAATGGCCTCTAATTGCTTCCCATGGCTCACCAAGTCTCCATCCTCACCATTGCCCATATACTTCTCACTTCCTACCATCGATGCCACCACCATGGCTGATGAGACATTGGATATGTCATGTTATCTTCATTTTTGTTCTGATACAAAATTTGACACCTCTTAAGTTGTACACAATATTTGTGTTTTCTCATTCTTTGTTAGATCCTTCATTTCACAACAATCTGCACCCTGTGTGGTATTAACTTATTTATGCTACAAGTTCTAGACTTAGCCTTTAAACTGATGCTTCATTCCTACTGATTTCTGAAGATATGCTATGAGTTTGACTTTGTGCGTGAAGCAAAGGCAATGGAAAGAATACGAGAATTCTTACGTGTAACCAATAAGAAACCTCCAGTTATGGTTCCTCGTGTTATTCCTGGCATGGTTAGCAGGTAATATTCATCTGGTGCCATTTCATCACATCATGAATTAGATCTCTAATTGGACATCATAGTCTGTCATTCTGCCTTCTTGTATCGTGAGTGGAGATGTGTCAAGTAAGCAATTAACAGAGGTGTGGTATAGGGACAACTTTTATTGAGCCTGCTATTTCTTATGTTTCTTTGCATGATCCATATGACTTATTGTTTATAAACCAATCAACATATGAATGATGTTTAAGTGTGAGGTTTTCTTCCTTTTTAGGGAGGTTCTGATTATGGAATTCATTGAAGGGACCCCAATAATGAATCTTGGCCATGAAATGGCTAAAAGGGGCATAGATCCTGGTGGCAAGGTTGCAACAAAAGCAAAGCAGTAAGCCCCTCCATCTCATATGTCAAAATTTGTACTGTTAGAAAACCTTGTGTTTGTTTTGATCTCGTGCAGAAACCTATTTTGATGGGTTAATGCTATTCGGATGAATATAATAAACATCCATACCTTTCAGATGTAGTCATGACTCATGATCAAACCTTATAAATAATCGAAAGTAGAACCTTGTTGCTTTAATTGTTTTTAGTGCTTAGGTGATCTGAAAGTACCTTTTTAAATGCAGGAAAATTTTATCAGATCTTACACTTGCTTATGGCCAAATGATCTTGAAGGATGGTTTTTTCCATGCAGATCCACACCCAGGAAATATCCTCATCTGTAAAAGCACAGAGGCAAGCGACATTTTTAGAAGCTTCTCCCTCCACTTCTTTCATGTGGCAATGGCAGTTTGCATTAAAAATTTCTCTTTTTCTGTTGATCTATTTAGGTGGCTTTACTTGATTATGGACAAGTGAAAGAAATGCCAGAGGATTTACGAATTGGTTATGCAAATCTTGTTGTTGCAATGGCTGATGATGACTTTCTAAGGGCTAAAGAAAGTTTCAGGTATTACTCAATAATACTCCATGTTATATGCTTTATGTGCAAGTATCTGAACAACTAGAGTTTCTCTAAAGCATTGAATCGAATTATTTTACCTTTTTTTTTTGTAACAACCATTCTGCCCTAGCTAACTAATGACAAGATGGAAAAGTTATTCATGTAAAGTTAAGCTTAGCGAGTACAATTGTTATATTATATTTTTTTCGTGGATGGCAAATATTTCAGGGAGCTCGGTATCAAAACATGGGCCATAGCTGATAATGAGCTAGAAGAACTGTTTCAGTTATCCCTGCGAATGTTTGATACAAGATTACCACCTGGAGTAACTGTTATGTCACCCTTTGCCGATGATTCTACACTTACTAAAGTTGGAGTGCAGGTATGTGACTATTTGATCCAGAGTCATGGGTGATTTGCTTACGTGTTTCCTAAGCTTCTTCTTTGATGACTTTCCCCCCTATTTTTCCTATCTGAAGAGCTTCCCAGAAGAGCTATTCTCGGTTCTTCGAACAATACAACTTTTGCGTGGGCTAACAGTAGGGATGGGCCTTAGTTTCTCATGCGCTCGGCAATGGAGACCAATAGCTGAGGAAGCACTGTCAAAAGCTGGGAGGCTAAGAGGTAAAGCTGTTTAATAAGCCTAAATCAATTTTGACATCACTCTGCATGTCGGTATTGTGAAGAAATTCTTTTTTTTTCTGCAATATCATGTTGAGTAGTTCGCTAGCTTCAACTTTATGCTGTTGATGCAGCTGCAGAATCAAGAAAGAAAAAAAGAAGTTTTATCAGGAGAATATTTTGGTGAAGAGATATTGACCACCACTGAAAGTGATATATGTATGCAAATGACCCGGGAATAGTCAAAGGCTTGAGTCTTCGATTCTTAATTATGATACTGTTTATTCCTTGTATCACAATGTTTACTTTGGCACATAGACAAGAAACCTTCTTAGTTGGATTTTCGTTCCTTATTTGGATTAGATGCTTAGGGACAATTGGACGTGATTACTTCATACCAAGATGTAACTTTTTCTAAGATGTACACATTCACCCCTATATCTGTTCTAAATACCTGTGGAGAAACATAGTTCTTTTCTATTTGTCGTTCTGGACATCGCTGTGGTGATAGTTGACCATATTTTTACATGTATTAATAAAAGTATTTTAATTATAATGATTTAAGCCAGCCGATGCTTTTCTTTCGCTGCATTGATTTAATGTGATTAAATCGAAGGGTGTCAAATGCCCCCAAGGAAGCAACGGGTAGAAACCATGAAACGATATGCCTTTAGCAATCACTTAAATCTTTCAGTCCCACCTTAAATCAACGGACATATTTAAACTTCTTGAACGGAAATATGTCCGTTGATTTAAGTGATTGGTAAGGTTGACCAAAGAACTATGAACCCTGGTCCTAGCTTGTAAAGACCACACATGATCGCATCCTTGTATGAACTGGAGTGGACACATGCTGATCACGGATACGGGGATGGAAATGGAGTAGCAATATGTGATCCACGTATCCACCGAGACTGCGATCACGCAGTAATTGGATAGTTTTGTCAACATCGCTGTCATACAACAGCATGTGATGATCTGAACACCGCTGGTGCAAGCAGCTATTTTGCCCCCGAAAGATTCGGGCCCCGATAAATTGTTAATGGTGCACTGCAATGCTTTTTACACGTGCACATACCAGATCAACGTCACTAAACCAGCAACGTACCGGTTCCCATCGAACAAGATAGTTAAAAAGTTTCACCATCCACAGGACCAGGTCGATCATTGTTTTGTTAAATTGTCTGTCATCACACTCTCTGCCTTCCTTGATCGCCAGAATTATCTCAAAATAGAGAATTAATTTGGCACCATTATTAGTACGTCATCCCCGTTGATTCAAGGCGGCTGCTGCTGCTGCATCACCGGCTATGAGCAACCACTCCAGCAGCACATCAGGAGGCGCCAGGCGCGCATTGACGCATTCCCATGGCCACAAAGTAATCGGAGGCCTTCCTCCTCGGCATCATCAACGCTACGGCCTCTTTGTAGTTTACCAACCTGACTTGGTCAACATAACATCACGCTGGGCACAACGAGTTGGTCAGATTTGGACAAAGCGCTTGATGGATTCGATCATCGCCAGCGAAACATTTCACCATTCCTTCCCCTCTAAAGCAGGGCACCTACTATGTGCGCAAGACAGCAGGCCAAATGCATGTTTCTGTCTCTGCTAGGATCATTTCAGTTGAACGGACTTAAACGTCAGTTTCTATCAATTCTTCCATGAAACATTACATTAGTTTCCCCTGATAAAAGACAGGGAAAACAAAGGATAGTACAGTACAAATTGAAAAATCTCTTTGGTACAGTTAGACAGCTATAAGGACCTACACAAAATTTGTCAAACATCAAGTACCATGTGAGGGCTTTATTTATACAAGCGTTCAAGCACGTATACTAACTTGAACAGCCAAAGTACGGGCTCGGCTTATCAAACGTAAGCTTGATATCTTTATTTATCTCTATATATCCTCAGCACACGTCCATCCAGCGTGGCTATGCAATAGAGTAGTAGCCAGCATGCACGTAGTACTGTATAATGCGCATGCGTGGCAAACACGCGCGGCGGTGCTGGGTGGTATACCTCTCCGGCGTCCGGCGTGGCGAGGAGTGGTCTAGCATTTCCAGCACGACGCGGCGATGACGGGCTTGCCCTTCCATCCGAGGACGAGGCATCCCTTCTCCTCGGCCACCGTGTAGCCTCCTCCGCCGGCGTTGTCGTCCAGCCACTCCCGCGCCTTGGCCGCCATCCTGATGGGCATGGACTGGAACCCCGCGCGGCTCATGCGGCGGCGCCACTGGTCCGCGCGCTCGTGCCGCTCCACGCGCGCCGCGCCCTCGCACCCGACCACGTTCCGTATCTCGGCGCCGAAGTGGAACTGCTCGACGCGCGCGCGTCGCGCGTCGTAGCGCGGGAGCGCCGCGTCCAGCGCGTCGAACAGCGCCGCGTAGTAGTGCAGCGCCTCCATGAACCGGCCCAGGAAGAAGGGCCCGTTGTGGCCCGCGTCCTGCTCCACCAGCACGAACGCCCTCGGGGACAGCTTGCGGACGGTCTGGAGCACCGAGTTGAGCGCCCCGCGGCTCTCCTTCACGACGCAGTGCAGCTCCAGGACGCTGTTGATGGCCACGGCCTCGTCGGGGGGCCCGC
>LAPY01000825.1:18455-28942 GCA_000970635.1 Eragrostis tef
GGATGAGCCGCCGCCGTCGAGCACCCCGACCCCCGGATCCTCACCTTCCGGAAACGCCACCGGAGACTCCATAGCCTCCATGGCCTCGACCTTCTGCTTGCAGCTCTCGAGAACGTCCCAGAACCTCTGCTTCCGGACGCGCGACGATTCCGCGGCGACGTGAGCCATCGGCCACGACGGGTGGTAAGGCGAGCTCACGTAGTCCACCCTGGTAGCCTTCGACGCCCTGAACCCGAGCTCTACCTCGTCGCCGTCGAACGCGGCATCGTGCTGCTCATTGCCGTAGTAGTAAGGGAAGCCCAGTCCTACTTGATCGGCGCAAACTGAAGCATCTTGCTGTGCGAGGTGAAGGTTTTGCTGGATGTAGGAGTAGGAAGTGGCGAACGAGTTGGGCGTGCTCTTGCAGGGCTGCTCAGATATGCCCATGTGTGTGTTTAGCTAGTCTGCAGCTGTTAGTCAGGCCTTCTTGCAATGGCCTAGTTAACTAACTTGTTGCATTGCTAAACCATCAAGGTTATTTATAGAGGTCCAAGGACCACTTGGTTTGCCTAATCTCCCATGATATATATTATTATCACACTAAAAAATGGTGGTTATACAACTAAGGATTCCCTGTCAATCTTTTTGTTAAGTATTGAAAGAGACTTGGCATTAAGCTGAAACTTTTTTTTTATGAAACATTAAGCTGAAACTTATTCAGGACAACAGTTAGCATTCCTGAAAGAGAGAGTACTGTTCTGAAAATTATTCAGCGATGTTACTTCCTGCGGTAGCGTTTATTTCTCCATTGGAATTTTCCTAAAGGAAACCGCTTGCGCACGCATGGATAGGATAGATGTACTTTTCACCGTCCATATACTAAGTTACAGGGTAGAATGGAGGATCGCGTCTGAGTCACGGAAGGTGTCCCAAGGCGAGGCGTTTTAGTCCGGTTTTGCTTGGCTGGACAGAAACCTGTGAAACAGGTGGCGTTAGGTTGATAACGATGTAGTATCTATCAAACTACCACGCTACTTAGTTACTAGGTTACTGCAGTGTGCAGAGGGGACAGACGAATGAGTCTCATCGTTACGACCGAAGTTTCTGATCTTTAGTTACTACCTCTATTGCCTTTCTTTAACTGCATTCTTGGTAGGTTTAAAAGAGAACCTTGCAGCTACATCCATATAAATACAGTGCAAAGAAACATTCTGTATCAAAATTATACTGACTGACCAAATGGAAGAAAAAAAATAAGTACGTCTAGAATCCTGACAGAATCTGGCTAAGGATCACAGATACTGTATAGAAGTGATGCAAGCTTGCAAATTACTATCCGTCAGTTAACCTATCTCGGCAACAAAACATTTGCAGAAAATCTCGTGCCGGCTACAAGAAAAAGAAGAGTTCAATCTCCAGCTGCACGTAATCGTGCACGCAAGATTGATAGCCCTTATATTGGCACAGCTAGCAATGAGTTTGCTATTCATGGCTGGTGCTCGCAGAAAAATAGTGAAGGATATTGGGAGTTGGGACGTCCCCTTTCAACGAAAACGTCACCAGGGACGACACACTCATTTGGCGTCTTGGTCGGCCCCGGCCGTGCGAGATCGCCATCGCCTCAGACCGAGGCGAAGGCCAGGTAAACAATCCCGACCAGCTCGTTAGGGCGTGACGATTCTAGCTGTTGCCCAGCGATTGATTCTTCCTTCATCGACGATGTATGCAGATGATGACTGACAAGTCTCGAAGCCATTTTTGACATCATGACAATCGTAAGCTAACTGAGCTGCATATGTTTCTTTTTCAGCTATTGCAACTTGTGCTTTATGTTGTCTATTAGGTAGCCGGAAAATGCATCTGAGATATGGTTGCAATCTTGCGTTCTGATGGATTCAAGAAATTGATCTTTTGGTTGCAAGTATTGAACAAGGAATTGGAATTCATACGCTACGCACGTAGTACATTATGTAAATTACTGCAGTAACCTAGATTTGGGCCTTGCCCTGCAGTGACCACAAGTTCAGTTCAAGGTTTCATGGCCCCACATTTCAATTCCACCTCCCTGTCTGTGGCCCACCATCAGCACAAGGTCAATATCCATGACATATAAAATAATATCGGGATCATTATATTAGACAAGAGATATGTCTGCAATCTATCCGTCACTGTCGACATGCATGAAGATTTGGTCTTGAAGTGTCTTTGTTAACCTATGCTAGCGAAGCCGTACGCATTCCAAATCTCCATTTCCAGCAAAGAGTACGGGAACTGGTCCTTCACGCCACTCTGCTTGTCACAGTCTGCTTTTGCGGTTCGAACCATCTCAACAGAATATGCCAAATCCGTTGTTGCCTTGCATTGGGACTATACATCGAGGTTTTGCAATAATGAAAGAGTGGGGGGGGGGGGGGGATATCATGCCTCGGATCTTGATCATTCGGCTCTATGCCTGGTAGTGCTAATTCTATCCTAAAGAGGTAGTACTCTTGTGCTGGCTTTTCACACATCAATCTTTTGATATATGTGGAAATGTGGAAAGGAGCTATTAACATGACAACGTGCTTCCCTAATAAGCTGGTTTATATCAGGCGATTAATTTAACAAGTGCTTTCTGGGAAAACAATGCAAAACATGTTTATAAGGAAATCCCTCTCATGCCACTGCATGTTTGGCTCGGGACAGGTGATTTTTTTTTTTTGAAAATCACACAGTACAACGCAGACGCTCACAACATACACGCACATTCACCCTTACGAACACACGTACGCAAACCCTACCTTTATGAGCACCTCCGAAGGACTGAGCACCCGGCAAATCTGGAGATTCCTGAAGTCACCAAAGGCACCTCGTTGTCGACGGAAACGCCGCTTACCACTTAACGCATAATGCCTGTAAATCCTAGAAAATTCGCTTCCATCAAGAGTCGAACCTAGGACCTCAAAGGTATTACTCAGATGTATTAACCACTAGGCCAAGACCCCTTTCACGGCTCGGGACAGGTGATGAGCAATAGAATGGACTAGCACAGTGTCGTTGCCCTGTTGATTGATTCATATAATTGACTCACCACCACCTCTCAAATCCTTATTAACGGAATTGGCAACTTACCCCTTGGTTTTCGAAGCATCTACTCTGTTTCATAGCCACCGGAACTGAATTTGAGAGGGAGGGGGGCTACACACTTACGGCGATGTTTTCGAAAGGGACATGATCGAAAATATAGTAGGGGGTCCAAATCCAGCTGCTACATTAGTATTGTTGTGCATTGGTTCCTCGTGTCGCCATCGACGGCATATCACCTATCGCTGAATAAATAGCTGCATGCATCGGTGAGCCATGGTTCTAAACTTGCTTAGAGTTTGATTCCTGATGAAAAATTTACCTACGGTTTCTTTTTTCCACCTTATTTTGTGTAGCTCATGAGGAAGCAGGGCATGGTATGTGGTCGTTTTCTTAGCGACTGCTTGCGCGAATTGTATTCGAACGATGCTGTGAGTGTGAGCGTTATGCACTTAAGTTATACCATATGGAGTGCAAACAGGCGACTCGTCGTCAGTAGTGACGCAAGGCGCGCTGTCCCTCGTTGAAATTGAAGGATCGAGAGCCCTAGGTTAGTGATCGATTGGCAATCCCAAGCTCGTCGTTACCACCAATGTAAGTACTAGTAACTTTGATACGATACCACTGAACTGTCAATTTTGCTCTGCATTCAGAGTCACAGAGACTGTCAATTTGTATTTTGTAGTCCAGGCCGTGTGAAGCTATGAATACCTCGCGTTGCTTGCGCATGCAGTATCCATGGGCTCGACAAAGAGGCTGTTATTTCCCTCGGGCGGGGCCGTCGATTTATAGACACAAATTAATAGCGTGAAATGGTTGCGTGCTACGAAATTTGTAATCATTGAGAGCGTCATTGATCAGTGGATCAAAATCTCTGATGCCGAGTCCGGGCAAAGCCAGCAATGGAATCGCTCGTCAGTTTAACGCCACGGCAGCGTGGTTGCCTGAATGAATCGAGCACAATGAGTTCTGAAGCTAGCTACCGAAACTGAATCAACAATTCCATTTCACCGCGCACAACGTCAGTTCGCCGTCCGGTGGGCATCAAGCTCTGCTCTCCGACCAGTACCTGCCAGTACCACTGCCTCTGTTGTGTTGGCAATGGCAAGACGGTGATGGGTTGAGCTGATCACGATCCAGTCTTCCACGTTTCATGTTCTCCTTCGAATTGTTGATCCAATGTCAACACCGCCGTCACCATTCTGGTTCAGATAGCCCTCGTACGCAATTCAGCGAACACCTGCTGCAAGTTGGACGCGCGGACGCCGACGAGGGCCGGAACCGAGGCAGCGGCCTCGTGACCGCGTGTCTCTCCGTTGAAATACAGTCTCCGTCACCGCCGTCCACCGGGAGGAGCTGCCACGCGGAGCTTCTGCCATGGCCGCTCGCCATCCTGTCGCTGGGAGCTACGCCAGTTGGGGGAATCGCGTGGAGGGGAAGAGACATCGAATGGATTCGGCGCCTTGGCGGAGAGGAGGCCGGGAGCAGGACGCACGGCCGCGGCGCCGCGGCAGGGCTATCGGCGCGAACTGCCGCTTGCAATGCCGCCGGCGCAGGGTACTTTGCGAAACGCCCCCGGTCGGCATCGGGATATTTATAAAACGCCCCCTAATTTGGATCGCGATTAATCCAAGTTTTTGCAAAATGCTCCCTAAATTGGATCGAGATTATTAATCGCGATCCATAGTTTTTCAAAATACCCCCTACTTTGGATCGCGATTAATAGTCGCGATCCAAATAATTTACAAATTGCCCCTGTCTTAACCGGCGTGCTCCACCCCTCCCCCTTCGGCTTCTCCTCTCGCTTGCCCGCCGCCGCCGCTCTGTCCGCCGGAACGGCTAGGCCCCGCCCCACCCGTATCCTACCCTAGCCCTAGCATCAGATCCCCATTCACCTGCAGCGGCCGCAGTGACGGAAGAAGAGGAGGTCGGTTAGTGCTTCGTTCTCCTCGATCACTCTGTTTGCCGGGCGATTCGTGTTCCGTTAATCCTTTCCGTCCTGTTTGTTTCATGGCTTAGGGTTTCTAGGTGGCCAACCGCAGTTCCGTTACATAAGTTCCAACTCATGGCGGACTACGGCTACGACGGGCTGCCGTTGTACGTTGAGGAGGACGAAGAGGAGGCTGCTGCGGCGAAGCAGAGGCGCCGGCAGCAGAGCCGGAAGCCGCCGCCGCCGCCCCTCACGCCGGAGGAAAAGGCGAGGGAGGAGCAGGAAGAAGCAATGCTGGAGAAGTTTTACGAGTACGACCCCAAGTTGGGATACGGCTACAACCGAATTTGGTTCGTCGACGGCTCGTTTGATCACGATGAAGAGAGTAAGTCCTCAGTCCTGACCTCCATTGGTATGTGAAGACCCAATCTCAACTGGGATCGGCATGGACTATTGTATGTGTATCCGGTCTAAATGCTTGCTTGAGAATAAAATAAGAAATATACACATCTGTTCATCAGTTAATATCTCTGAACTTCAAAACAAACATAGAGATGTCAAGCAAGGTTGTAAATAGCGGGCTATAGAATTTAGCGGAGTGCTCTTAAAAAAGCTATAGCGCAGCTATAGCGGCGGCTATTACCAATAGCGGTTTGCAAAATAAAGCAAACTTTTGGCCAAAACATTAATAAATTTGTCAATTTCAACTCGTGTTTCAAGACATTATCTAAGCATACAATCATCCTAGCATGTATTTGCCTTTTTTTAGCCACGAAACAGTACACAAAATTCAAAAAGTAAGCGAAATTTAAATTGTGAAATTGCAAATTCACCATCTCGTTTGACTTATGATTTACGTAAGTTTATAAGTCAGTTATAGCGGAGGTAGAGGATGAATTAGCAAAGCTATTTAACTCTATAGCGGAGTTAGCGGCATTAGCGGTAATATTTAAATATCGTCGCGGCACTTGTCTTAAAAAGCTATAGCGGAGCTATAGCGGGCTATTTGCAACCATGTGTCAAAAAAGCAATTTTCATGAGACATATTACTATATATGTAAAGGACTATATTGTATGCGTGTTTTTTTTTCACTGGAAAACCTAGCTCGATTGTATTTTATTTATATAATACCACTGTACCAGTTAACAAAAGGTGACAGACAAAGGCTTTCCTTTTTCTACTCATTCTATTTTTTTTCTCAACAATATTTATAGCTTAGCTTTAAGAAAAGGAAACCCCAAAATCACATAGCATATTTTCTTTGAGAAATTGTGATTTGCATATTAAATCAGATCTCATTATTGAGATACACATCTGTTTCTGTCTCTGTTTCTTGTTGGTGCAGTTTCTTTTTCTTAGGAGGAAGTGGGACTGTCATAATATCATGACTCGTAGGTTTGTTAGATGTGTGCATAGGAGCTAGAGATCCTTGTTTATGAGGTTACTCGTGCACTGAGAAACTATATTTGTGAGGACAATGTGCAAGTACAGACCTAGCAAGAAAGTTCTGAAGTTTTAAATATTCCCACCACACTTGATGGTTTTATGGATTGTGGTAAAAAAAATTCACCTGCATTAATTTCCGTGTTGTTTATCAAACCCAAAATAGTCCTTTCCTGTTTATGCTGGGAACTCTACCTTTTCTCACAACTCTGGCTTCCTCTTTCCTGTAATTTGTCAATTTGAACCTGCCAGTAAAACAACTGCTTTATGCTGCTAAGTGTAGCAACTTGACTCCTATTCCTGGAACTTCTGCCTTTCTTCTTGCAACCATTGATTTTCATTGGTTTTTGCATTCTGCACTGACCGGATCTATCCACTGTACATACATCTTGCCGTGTGAACATAATCCTGACACGGAGGCAAAGAAAACAGAAAAGTTATTATTGTCCCTTTTATAGCTGTTAAGAGCATTTATTACTTTTTATTATACACTACTATTCTACTCGAATTGTAAAGTAATTATGGTTTCCTTTTTCTTCAGCACAATTTGGTCCGATGCGCTTTACCAACTCAATTATTAGAGACGACCATGAGTTGACTGATTCATTGAATGTACTTTCTCTGAAGATAAGGTCCTCAGATGTTGGTTTCCCTATCAATGTGTATGGGACTGTTATAGTCAGAGATCGTTTGGATCTGAAATGTATGTACATCTTCAGGTGCAGCAGGGACAATTGCCAACTTGTCCAATCTGAGGTATTTGAAAGAAAAGTCACATCTTTCATCTTCTCTTTCTGAAATGTGGTGTTAATTTAATTTGATCTAGAGAAAGTGTCTTGATCTGAACTTAGGTTTGCTGTGATGGTGGTAGTAAGCATCGGGTTATATTCTATCTCTGAATATATGCATCTCAAATTAATTGAATCGGCATAGTATGATACTATGATTATGTCTCTGTTTTCTCAACAATCTTTGTTATCGGTGAAATTAATGCTCAAACCAATTCATTAGAATGCTAAGTTTGGTGAACAAGCTGTTGTTTCCAACACTTGTGACCAATGTTCGAGCAAGTCACTGCTGACAAACATATTGCTTACATTTTATATGAAAACTCCTATGTAGGGTGGATCCCTGATTCTGACTGGTCCAAGTAGAGGAATTGCTTTTCACTGTGAAGCCTATTTTGAGATAGATCTGAAGATCAAGGAAGACACGGGGAACGGCGACAAACAATTTTGCAAAGCATTGCTTGAGACGGATGTCTATGAATTCGAGTCTAATGTTAAAAGGAGAACTGTGGCCAGTTGGCTTAGTGAGGTGGATCTGATACTTGCATATGTTAAGAAATCTTTGGAGGGCACCATTGAGATAAGAATGTTGTCAGGGCCTGAAGCTTTCTATGGAAAACTAACTGCTTGCACCACCGATGTTCCAACTCCGATCGTGTTGTATGACAGTGACAGTGATGATTACTTTGGGTGATGAGAGAGTTATTCAACTATTGCGTCGTGTGGTAGCAGTCTCGCAAAATCAGATGTTGAGATTCCATGTCTATGCTCGCAGCGGTGATCAGAATGCTATTATATCACATCGCATATGTGAGTTCGCTCCACTGATTAAAGGTGCAGACAAGACTGAGGTCACTTGTGGTGTCTACAAGTTGCAAATCAAAGTTACTTGGTCAACCTTGTTAGATGAATGACGATGATTGTAGAAATTCGCAATTTTATCCCCTGTCATGTCAGAAATATGCCACATCTTGCGCCTGCAAGACCCCACCGGTGCCCCCGTCCGCTTCTCCCGCTTGACCGCGGCTCCGCCGGACAGGCGAGGCCCCGTGCCACCACCCATCTCCTTCTCGATAGGGCAAGGCAGAAAGGTGTGAAAGACGATCGCTCTCGTTTTCATCCGAAACTCAAGGCTAGACTGGATCGGGATGGACTCGGAGATTATTGAATCAAAAATGTTAATTAAACTAATTGTTTTGAGATTTTGATTTAGCCCTCATGATGACAATATAATTATTAGTATGCCATGAATATTAATTTAGCATCGGTGAGTGAAAGTCAATCAATTTAAACTGTCAAATCACAATACTAGCTAGTAATCTTAAATAATAGCTAGTATGAGGACCGTAAAAGTCCCTCAAAATAAACACCAGCAAACGAGCTTACCAAGCAACACCGTAACATAGGATAGGAGGGGAGGTAGATTTCCAACAGTCATCACTCGCCAATGTCACCCAAAATGACGAGGATCGCTCGCTCAATGACTGCTCTGTTCTCATGGTTCGTTTGACGGAATCCTCATTTGACCACGTCTAGCATTCTCTCATCCACATACCCAGGCATGTATAATCTGCCTACTCTTACTCTGCAATTTTCAAATTAGCTAAACCATGCAACAACATGCAATTTATACGTGTTTGCTGATTAAATTGATAAACTGATTTGTGGACGGTTAAATGTGTATGCAGTCGTAACAGAGGGCGACGACTTGGAAGGAGACTTGCAGTGAAAAGACTCGAGCTCACATCAGCACCCCAGCGTTGGGAGTCCGGAGATGACGCAGACAAGAGAGGAAGCTCCGGGTCGTCGTCCACGGCTTAGCCATGGAGATCGTACGATCCGCGTTCGCCGGCATCGTTCAGGCCAGCTGAAGGCGGCGTTGACACGTTCACGCGCCGGCCGCCTGTTTTCCTGTACAGGTGCCATCCCCACTGCGAGGCGTGGTGAGGCCGCCGGAGTCCTCGAGCGACGCGACCACCGGCGATCTCCGCCGCTGCCGGCGGCGTGCTCTGCTCGCGCACTCCATCGGAACAGGGAACAGATCGCCATCTTATCGAATCCAGGCCGCACGCGTCGTATCGAACGGCACATAGCGACCCAGGGGGCGGTCGCTATTTCGAATAGCGTCCACCCCCCGGCCTGAGCAGGGCCCGGAGCGCCGCCACGTTCCCGCCGCCGCTCGCCGTCATCCGGGACGGCCGTGCGCTCGCGGGCTCCTGCTTCCATTCCCGCTCACCCGCCTCCGAGAATACCACGTCGATGGCATCAGGCGGCGCCGGATCGTCATCGTGCGACGTCGTGGGCACCGTGCAGAGCTCCGCGACGGCGTCGAAGAACCACACGGGCGACGGCGCGGCGGTCACGGTGCCCTCGGATTCCGCCGCCACTCACGCAGGTATGGCACAGCCGCACGAGACAAGACAACTCATAGCCATGGCCGCCGAGCCCACAGCAACGCCGTTGCGCTGGTCGCCGAGGCTGGCTGCGGAACCATAGGCAGAGCCTCTGAGCAATGAGCAAGCACTCCCATAAGAAAAAAAAAACATTTGTAACCATAGATTGCTGGATAGCAGCATGCTACAGATCTGCTACTACTTGATTACGCAGTCCATGAGTGCGGACAATCCCTGTCTTAATCCACGATCTTCTTGTACTTGTACCACCGCGCGATGAGCAGGTAGACGCCAAAGTTGCCGATGCAGAGCAAGGCGAGCAGCCAGAAGAAGTCGTCGAGGTGTCCGCGGTTGATGTCGTCGGGGATCCACCCGTCCCGCCCATCCCGCGCCGTCACCCGCGCCACGACGGCGACGAGCGCCGAGCTCGCGTAGTTCCCCAGCGCGAACGACGTGATGGAGAGGCCCGAGCAGAGGCTGCGCATGGCGTCGGGCGCCTGGTCGTAGAAGAACTCCATCTGGCCGATGAACGTGAACACCTCGGAGGCCCCCACCACCACGTACTGCGGCACCTGCCAGAATATGGAGAGCGGCAGGGACTGTCCGTCGCCACCGTCGCCCGTGTGGGAGTCGTACATGCCGCCCCGCGCCACCACGCGGCGCCGCGCCACCTCGAGCGTGCCGGCCGCGACCATGGCCGCCGCTAGCACGACGAGGCCCACGCCCATGCGGGCTGCGTGAACCCGCGCTCGCGGCCCGTGGCGCGGCGCGCGAGCGGGACAACGAGGCGGTCGTAGAGGGGCACCCAGAGCATGACGCTGAGGGTGTCGAAGACGGAGAGCACGGCGGCGGGCACGCGGAAGCTGCCGCTGCGTGGGTCCAGCGTGGCG
>LAPY01000825.1:43114-57460 GCA_000970635.1 Eragrostis tef
CCCCCGCGGGCGCGCCGTACAGGGGGTACCTCCCGCACGCCGTCTCCTCGCCCCGCGCCGCGGCGTCCGCGCGCCGGAGGCTGCCCATCGTCGTGCAGTTCCACGGCGGCGGGTTCGTCACCGGGAGCAGCAGCGGCGCGGCCAATGACGCCTTCTGCAGGAGGGTGGCCAAGCTCTGCGACGCCATCGTTGTGGCCGTGGGGTACAGGCTCACGCCCGAGAGCAGGTACCCTGCCGCGTTTGATGATGGAGTCAGGGTGCTCAAGTGGATCGCCAAGCAGGCGAATCTTGCCATGATGAGCAAGGTCGGGGGAGGGGTCGACACGTTCGGTGCATCCACCGTTGAGCCGTGGATTGCTGCACATGGTGATCCGGCAAGGTGAGCTTTCTAGACGTATCCTATCATCTGCATTCCTGGTGCTAAAATGTAATGGTATGGTTTTGAAAATGAAATTGCAATGCTAAAATGCTGCCGAATAGATAACCATTAATGTGTTATTCAAAAATTATAAATTACATTGACTGAGCGTTTAGAGCCAAAGTGTGCCATCCATGCTTATTAGCCAGTTATTAAATATTAAGAAGCATGCTCTGGGTGACCATCCATATGACCCTTGAAGTTCTGTGGAGAATATTTTGTTTCACACGAGCATCAGGTTATTCATCAGGTTTAAAAGATTATGTTATGAGAAAGGCTTGGTGTGTAGCGGCTGACCATTATATTTTGTTGCATCACATTATATTTTGTTGCATCATCAGGTTATTCATCATATTAGAAATTTAGAATGGAGTGTTCTTCACAATAAAAGTTACCGTTTGAAATGTGCAAATATCAGTTTCATTAGGTCTTTTTTTTCAACAGACTGACATGACATTAATGCCAATTTAAGCTTCATTGGCATGTGGAAAGGCATTTTCTTCATACAAAAAAAAAGTTGTGTTGTGAGCATCACTTTAGCAAAATTATATCCCTTTTTTGGCATTTCTTGCAATCAGAAGCGAGGAAAAAATATTTGCTTGATTTCTATGGCTCAACTCAGCGTAGGATAGGATTGTTGTCCACTGAATAACCACACTGAAGATGTCATGTATTGCTGACTGTAGTCTGATAGCTCCTGAGTGCATGACACCAGATTCATGGGAGCTTTCACTAGAACACTCCGTATCCATGGGAGTTTCACTACTGCCTAGTATATATCCCTTAAATTATGCTTTTTCTTGATCACTTGGTTGCAGTTCACTTTTCATCTTTTGACTGTCATCTTGTAAATAGTTGTGCATGTCAGTTACCATATTCATCTTAACCATACCGCCTACCAAAGGTAGATTACTTAACGAGTGTTGGAGTTTGGCACTAAACATGTATCTTTTTCTTTGAGCAGATGTGTTCTACTTGGTGCTAGTTGTGGTGCCAATATTGCTGATTATGTCACTCGGAAGGTGGTCGAAGATGGCAAGCTATTTGACCCGGTTAAGGTTGTCGCACAAGTTCTGATGTATCCCTTCTTCATAGGGAGTGTTCCGACACACTCGGAACTAAGGCTTGCTAACTCATACTTCTATGACAAATCCACATGTATGCTTGCTTGGAGATTATTTTTGTCAGAGAAAGAGTTTAACCTGGACCATCCAGCTGCCAACCCTCTGGCACCAGGCAGAGGAGGCCCACCACTGAAATGCATGCCTCCGACCTTGACAGTAATTGCTGAACATGACTGGATGAGGGATCGAGCAATTGCTTACTCTGAGGAACTCCGCAAGGTAAATGTGGATGCACCAGTTCTCGACTACAAGGATACAGTTCATGAGTTTGCTACTATGGACGTGTTCCTAAAGACGCCACAGGCCCAGGCCTGTGCTGAGGACATCGCCATATGGATGAAGAAATATATATCCCTCCGAGGGCACGAGTTCTCATATTAGTTGTAGCAAAGGTCAGCCTTGAGAAATAGACTCTCTACGGGAAGCATCAATGTGTTCTGATTCAACTGGTGACGAGAGGGATCCCAAATTACAGTCGAGTAGCCAGTTAGCTAATGTGAGTACCACGTCCTTTGGTGATTTTGTGAAAGAGTCGTAGTGTGCAAAATTGTAGACTGTACTCAAAACGATGTTCTTCCCCTTGTAGAGCTCAATTCTTTCATTCCTTTTGTACCTCTTGTGTATTATTGGATTGCCAGTGCGTGAAGTAACCATTTTTGGAGAAGTTCTCTATGGACTATGGTCCAGCTGGGAAGCATTGATATGCCATGGGATTTGCAATTTGATCATTCATACCTAAGCATATATCGGCGTGCCTATAATCGTGATATCATTTAGAAACACCTGCGCTTGCATTTTTCATATGTATTTTGCATTATACATTTAAATGTCTTGTGCCTGTAATCTTATATTATTCAACGCTCTTACGACAGATCCAGAATTGCTTTAGCGAAAAAAGCTTGTGTGCTTGCCACGTAAAAAATTCATTCAGCTATCTTTCGTGTAAAGCTTGAAAGCAAAACCTGTTAGACATACTTCGTGCTTACACCAACAGACTTCAAGCTCAAGTTTCTTACACTAGTAAAAGATTTCCTCTTTTCTATAAGGCATGTATGTTTGTCCTCCTAATAAGATCAATACTTTGGAACTAAGCCAATAGGCCTGGATGGACACAGCCGCAAACTCGTGTTTGCCAGCACCGAGCCGAGTGGAGGCAAAAGCTGCGGCGAGGGAGCCGAGCTTGGCACTAAACATGTATCTTTTTCTTTGAGCAGATGTGTTCTACTTGGTGCTAGTTGTGGTGCCAATATTGCTGATTATGTCACTCGGAAGGTGGTCGAAGATGGCAAGCTATTTGACCCGGTTAAGGTTGTCGCACAAGTTCTGATGTATCCCTTCTTCATAGGGAGTGTTCCGACACACTCGGAACTAAGGCTTGCTAACTCATACTTCTATGACAAATCCACATGTATGCTTGCTTGGAGATTATTTTTGTCAGAGAAAGAGTTCAACCTGGACCATCCAGCTGCCAACCCTCTGGCACCAGGCAGAGGAGGCCCGCCACTGAAATGCATGCCTCCGACCTTGACAGTAATTGCTGAACATGACTGGATGAGGGATCGAGCAATTGCTTACTCTGAGGAACTCCGCAAGGTAAATGTGGATGCACCAGTTCTCGACTACAAGGATACAGTTCATGAGTTTGCTACTATGGACGTGTTCCTAAAGACGCCACAGGCCCAGGCCTGTGCTGAGGACATCGCCATATGGATGAAGAAATATATATCCCTCCGAGGGCACGAGTTCTCATATTAGTTGTAGCAAAGGTCAGCCTTGAGAAATAGACTCTCTACGGGAAGCATCAATGTGTTCTGATTCAACTGGTGACGAGAGGGATCCCAAATTACAGTCGAGTAGCCAGTTAGCTAATGTGAGTACCACGTCCTTTGGTGATTTTGTGAAAGAGTCGTAGTGTGCAAAATTGTAGACTGTACTCAAAACGATGTTCTTCCCCTTGTAGAGCTCAATTCTTTCATTCCTTTTGTACCTCTTGTGTATTATTGGATTGCCAGTGCGTGAAGTAACCATTTTTGGAGAAGTTCTCTATGGACTATGGTCCAGCTGGGAAGCATTGATATGCCATGGGATTTGCAATTTGATCATTCATACCTAAGCATATATCGGCGTGCCTATAATCGTGATATCATTTAGAAACACCTGCGCTTGCATTTTTCATATGTATTTTGCATTATACATTTAAATGTCTTGTGCCTGTAATCTTATATTATTCAACGCTCTTACGACAGATCCAGAATTGCTTTAGCGAAAAAAGCTTGTGTGCTTGCCACGTAAAAAATTCATTCAGCTATCTTTCGTGTAAAGCTTGAAAGCAAAACCTGTTAGACATACTTCGTGCTTACACCAACAGACTTCAAGCTCAAGTTTCTTACACTAGTAAAAGATTTCCTCTTTTCTATAAGGCATGTATGTTTGTCCTCCTAATAAGATCAATACTTTGGAACTAAGCCAATAGGCCTGGATGGACACAGCCGCAAACTCGTGTTTGCCAGCACCGAGCCGAGTGGAGGCAAAAGCTGCGGCGAGGGAGCCGAGCTGCGGCCGTCGCCGCGGGTAGCCATGTGCCGCAACGCCCGCGAGGCCGTAGAGGAGCCAAGCTACTACAGGCGTCGGATGGCATGACGAGTCCACCGAGCAGCAAGCTATAACAGGTCCGCAAAGCAGCTGTTTGCGACGGGCCGCACACAATTTTCTTCCCTCGATTGAACTCGTGTCGCGCTTTCGGAACTCATGGCGGACGACGACTTCGACGTGCTGGCCATGTACACCGGGGTTGACGAGGAGGACGCTGAGGCGGCGGCGGCGAAGGAGGAAAAGCAGAAGCAGAAGCAGAAACGTCGGCAGAACCTCCTGATCCAGGAGCCGCCGCCGCCGCCCCTCTCGCCCGAGGAGATGGCGAACAGGCAGATGCTCGTCAAGCTTCGCGAATACGACCCCAAGTTGGGAGGCAGTTTCTACACCCGAATTTGGTTCCTCGACTTCACCAAGTTCGACATCGATGAAGAGACAAAATATGGTCCGATGCGCTTCACGGATTCGATTATCAAAGAGGGCCACAAGTTGACAGACTCGTTAAATGTACTATTTATGAAGATAATGTCCTCTGATGTTGGTTTCCCTATCAATGTGTATGGTACTGTGGTAATCAGAGATGGCCTGGATATGAAATGCAATTACATCTTTCGGCGCGACAGGGACAACTGCCAACTCGTCGAGTCTCAGGTATTGCATGCTCTGACTTAGAAATGCGTTAAAATGCGTATTGGATTCCTGCTGTTAAAATGCGTATTGGATTCCTGCTGTTAAAATGCGTTGTGGCTTCATCTCACGTAGATTCTGTTGATTTGCTCGGCAATTTTGTTGGGCAACAGATTCAGTGTCTCCGCTGTCTATGCACATGTGCCCATCTCTGACTGGATTCGCATGGAGGTCAAAATTTTAAAAAAGTGCTTCGGGCTCATTCGTTCTTTCTGTGAAGCTATTTACAATTTCGACGCATGAGACCTAATATGTGTTCTTCGAGAAAAGCCATCCAAAGACTTGCGGCCGTGCTGGTGCTGACAAATCGTAAATTGCCTTGCAGGGTGACTCTCTGACTCTGACTGGCCCGAGTAGAGGGGTCGTTTTTCTTGGCGATGCCTATTTCGAGATAGATCTGAAGATCAGGGAAGGCAAAGAAGAGAGGGACGACAGAAAGTTCAACAAAGCGTTTGTTGACGTGGATGGACAGAAAATTTACAATCTGTTTCAGAGGCAAATTGTTGACAGCTGGCTTAGTGAGGTGGACCTGACATTTGCCTATGTCAAGGAAGCATTGGAGGGCACGATTGAGATTAAGATTCTGTCGGGACCCCAGTATTTTGTCGGAAAGATTACTGCTTGCACAACCGATCTTCCCAATGCCGATGAGATGCTGTTCTATGACAGTAGTGTTGACGGCGCTGTTGGTGATGACAGGGTTATACAACTATTTCGCCGTGTGGTTGCGGTGTCGGCGGATCAGATGCTGGTCTTCAAAATCTGGGATGGCAGTGCCCGCATCTCCCCTCACACCATCAGGTTCAGTCCGCTGATTAAAGGTGCGAACAAGCATGTGGTTCCTTGTGGTCTCTACGAGCTGCGAGTCGAAGTTGTTTGGTCGACGCTGTGGCTGTGATGTTGCTGTTCGCGTTTCAAGCAATGTCAGCAACGTCCGCGGTCCGCATGGTCTAGATTACGCCGATGCTTCTGTAAACTTTTCAGATGCGGCTCCTTGTTTGAGCTTATGTAGACTTCAGGTACGAATCCTTGTATAAGCTTTTACTGTGTCCTCGTATATATATACTGTTTGTTTACTCGTTGTATGCTTGATCCAACCACCAAACGAGTGAAAAGAAACGTAAGAACATCCTTGTCTGGATGCTCTTAGAAGATTCAACAGTATAACTGTTCGTGAATCGTGAGGCCGGTGTCGCTGACACTGCCTTTGGCCAAGTTATGTTCCTCATGCACGGGAGCGCACATCCTCCGCGCCACGGCTTGCCTTTAACCCAGTCCGTGTTGCAAGAACTGGAATGTTCTAGCGCCTGATAATGATATCGGTTAGTACCGTCCTTGTATGAGGATTATTCAGAACCAGTGCTTTTAAGTACGTTAATTTCCCTTACTACTTCAGCGCACTCTCAAAGTTGTGTCCTAACATCCTATTGTCGGATTTATTCAGCACATGCAGAGCGTGAGCACCATTCTATCAGTGACTGACAGTTAGAATACGTGAAACACAAGCCATGGATAAAAGTTCTCCACGGATCAAACATCAGACACAACAGAGGTTGGAACATAAGAGGCTTTCAGATGACAAGCAGCATGCGATGAAATCCAACATTAATGAAAGCACATGCTTGTCTGCAAGAAACCAGAATGCATTGTATTGATCATTCATGCTACGGGAAATAGCACCAAAGAGGTTCAATCGGTTGGTTTGTAGCCCATCAGTTGGAGCTTCAGGAGCCATCCTAATTGGTTGGGCAGGATGGTTATCCATAATTTAATGTTGTTCATGTATAGCTGCTTGAGATAACATTAACATATCAGCCCCTTGATATGATGTTCAAATTAATAGAACTAAAAAAATATCACACTCGTCATGCAAAGAGAGACTGCAAGACTACACCCAACACCTTCAACGGTTAGAAACTACACTCAGCACCTTCAACGGTAAACTACACTCAATACCTTCAACAGTTACATTCACAGACCGTTCCTTGTCCTGCTCTTAATAAAAGGCTGCAGTGACGGTTCTCTTCCTAGGTAGTCAGTAATGATATCCAGAGGATCTTTTGAGCCCCCTGGCGCCAACACCTACAGTGGCGCAGGCATTGTATGACAGTTCTGTGTGATAAAATAAGTACAAAATGACTAGGAAATTATTATCCATTACCTTATTTCGGAATCTCATTCCTACATGCTGATTGAGCAAGTCGTCTTTAAATTTTGATACAAAAAGATCAGCAGCAAACACCTGCAAGATGCAAATAAACGCACATTTCTAAGCTTTCCAAAAATATGATAGAAGTACTATGCCTTTGGATTTGCATATATGCTCAAACCTCACTCCATATGTAGCTGTAGCACACAGCATCATATCCAACAGCAATCCGAGGAAAGCATGAAGCGGGGCTGGTCCCTTCCAACAAAGGTATACCCAACATTACCTGAAAAAGAGCATTTGCCTTAAGTGGCCATCAGTAGTACAATAAACAGTGAATCGATCTTCTTTTTTAAGATGTACCTTCGGATGAAGATCCTTGATTAAGTCATCAATGTCCACATCCTCACTCGAATGTATTATCTGATCAACAAGGCCTAGTGAAAGTGAAAAATATAAGTTCTGTGGAGAACAACATTTATGAAAACTAATAGTCATGAGATAACTATAAAATATGCGTTAAGCTAACCATAATAACCAATTTCGGTTCTGCTTGATTATTTAGCTCCAGAAACATAGTATTATTCAGATTTCAGAGAGTAAGTGGAAAACAAATAAAGGGATCTACTCCCGTCGTTCTTAAATAAATGACGTTTTGGACAGCAAGCTAGTTCAATTTGAACTTTGTAAGCTGTCCTAAGCGTCATATATTAAGCAAAGTAGGTAGTATGTTACATAGTACTGTTTAGAGAAAGAATGAAGTGATGAGGAAATGAAAAGCCATCCAAATCCAGGTGGTAGGCGTCCGTACAAATGAATTAGAACCTCTACCTCACTATTTCGTATAAGCATTTAGTATGGATAATATTTAAGAATTAATATCCTCACTCCATATGAGTAGTTAGATAGCGAAATGACTTACACAAAAGGATCTCTTGCTTCAGTTTCAGCCCAGCAAATAAATCTCGCCTTGTTTTGAGTGATTGGCAAGCTTCGCTAGTTATGGACTTTGTAATGTCCTACAAGGATAAAAACATAGAAAACTAATTAGTGCTAATTTGAACAAGTTTCGCCAGATCGACAAGTACTTGTCAAAGTACACAATAATTTTGCAGTGAAGCATCAAAATGTTTTTGGTGCATCAGTAAGTCCACTTTATATATGCCAATAAAAAGGTACATTCGTCCAGATCATAATGTTTTCTGTGTATAACCAGTTTCATTACACCTTTTCTTTTTTGCATTCATGAAATTATGATATATATAATAATATTTACAATGCATAAACATGGTATGAAGAATTTTGCACCACCTGATGGAAGCCGGACATCATTTTCAGAGAAACGCTCTCATAGCACCTGGGATGACAAGTTTGCATTATATATCCAAAATGACATCTTTCAATAGATAAAACTCTTTTGGACACTCAAAAAGAGCTATGCCTACCAGTTCTCCAGTAGCAGGCTTGGAATTTCTACGAAGTCACCATCCAGTCGAAGACTGGAAAATCTTGAAAAGGTGGCTCTGTTGGATATGTGATGGACCTGAAAGATATTTGACTCAGTGCAAAGAACCAAAACCCCTTCACTGTAATGAAGTGTAATTTTTCCAAGTGGGTCATGAACATTTGAGGCAGCAAATTTTATAAGAAAGAGAGTATGTGAAATAATATAGATATCAATATACCACATGGCTAAATTCATGGAATAGCCTGACAACTTCAGGGAACCGCAGCAACGCCGAACTCCCATCAAACTCTTTTGGACATTGAGATAATAGCACAGCAGCCGGGACCTGTCACAGATGACAAAATAGTTACATAACAGAATAATTAACCCCTACAGAAGTACTTCCCACTGATTATAGGTACTGTAACTTTGAGAGAACAATTATTTCGAATTTTTCACAATTTGTTTGTCATAGGTCTTCTGTTAAACTTGCTTTGATAAGAAATCTTTATAAAGTTCAAAAGGAAAATAAATTAGGGAAAATTGTGGGTGACCACTCAAGCAATAATTACAATCCTTTAACAGTGCAGGTCCTAAAAAGACTCCAATTGTACTGTCTAGTGTCTAATATACATGAGATTGTCTGAGTTACCTTATGTCTACCTTGAGAACACAGGTATCCATTCTGAAGTGTAACAACACAAGTGTGGGCATATTTTCCTTCCCTGTGTAACAAAAGAGGCAAGTAGTTGGCTAAAATCACCTTATTTTTTGTCATGTGCACGTAAATCCTTTTTGTTGTATCATCGAGGCAATTTTCCCCTTGAAAATTAAGGTCTGAATGTCTGATGCATAGGAGACCTGGATTCCATAATCCACACTATGAAATATATGATGAAAATGGCAAAAGAAAGCAGCTTGAGCAACTTGTATTGCATTTCTTGTTTGACAAACAATGGATTAAACTTGTATTAAATCAAACAACTCGCTCTCATAGCACCTGGGATGACAAGTTTGCATTATATATCCAAAATGACATCTTTCAATAGATAAAACTCTTTTGGACACTCAAAAAGAGCTATGCCTACCAGTTCTCCAGTAGCAGGCTTGGAATTTCTACGAAGTCACCATCCAGTCGAAGACTGGAAAATCTTGAAAAGGTGGCTCTGTTGGATATGTGATGGACCTGAAAGATATTTGACTCAGTGCAAAGAACCAAAACCCCTTCACTGTAATGAAGTGTAATTTTTCCAAGTGGGTCATGAACATTTGAGGCAGCAAATTTTATAAGAAAGAGAGTATGTGAAATAATATAGATATCAATATACCACATGGCTAAATTCATGGAATAGCCTGACAACTTCAGGGAACCGCAGCAACGCCGAACTCCCATCAAACTCTTTTGGACATTGAGATAATAGCACAGCAGCCGGGACCTGTCACAGATGACAAAATAGTTACATAACAGAATAATTAACCCCTACAGAAGTACTTCCCACTGATTATAGGTACTGTAACTTTGAGAGAACAATTATTTCGAATTTTTCACAATTTGTTTGTCATAGGTCTTCTGTTAAACTTGCTTTGATAAGAAATCTTTATAAAGTTCAAAAGGAAAATAAATTAGGGAAAATTGTGGGTGACCACTCAAGCAATAATTACAATCCTTTAACAGTGCAGGTCCTAAAAAGACTCCAATTGTACTGTCTAGTGTCTAATATACATGAGATTGTCTGAGTTACCTTATGTCTACCTTGAGAACACAGGTATCCATTCTGAAGTGTAACAACACAAGTGTGGGCATATTTTCCTTCCCTGTGTAACAAAAGAGGCAAGTAGTTGGCTAAAATCACCTTATTTTTTGTCATGTGCACGTAAATCCTTTTTGTTGTATCATCGAGGCAATTTTCCCCTTGAAAATTAAGGTCTGAATGTCTGATGCATAGGAGACCTGGATTCCATAATCCACACTATGAAATATATGATGAAAATGGCAAAAGAAAGCAGCTTGAGCAACTTGTATTGCATTTCTTGTTTGACAAACAATGGATTAAACTTGTATTAAATCAAACAACTATAAGAAATCATGAGATGAGACCACAAAATCATTAAAGCTTTGCTAGCATGCACTCGGAACAAACCTTGCAAAGATGTCGAGAAAAAAATAACCCAAAAGATCACTTGAACTTGCATCCCAAACAGAAAAAACACGAACTGTATCATGCCAAACCTCAAGATCCTTAATTTCTTCAAATCGTAGTGCTGCGAAAAGAAAAGGAAGACATAGGAGCAAATTATATCCATATTCATACCTTACAAAGAAGGGGCTAATATATGTAATGATTAATGGCTACAACTTTTACCAAATAGATCCTGAAACATCTTGAGCATTCCAGATAAGACCAGGTTGACAGGGAAGTATTGTTTAATTTCGCCAATATCAAAATCGACCTTGAGTTCTTCAACTCTTTTCATGTAGTACGACAAATCTTCCATGCCAAACTGGGCATTTCCTTCCTCTTTCATCTGAAAATAGAAAAGAACGCAACAATTTAATATATCAACGGAAAGAGTTTGGTCAGCGAAAACAAAAGAGTGGAAAAGGGACCTTCTTCAGACCTTAAGGTCTTTGAGTATGCCGAGCTCTCTATTAGCTATGTCACTTAACTGTTCTGACATCTCTTCCAAAAACTCTAAGACCTGCAGGAGATTACATAGAACATCTGTGATTTTCCTACTGTCGTTTGAAAGTGAGCACGAGAAGAGCAGCTAAACATCGCATTGTTGGACAGTTGACTAGATTAGGGTGAAAAGGTACACCGGTTTGACATTGAAGAAAGCATTTCAATAGGCAGAGTCAGCTCAGAAGAAATAAAATGAAACAGATTTCCCTGGTAAAATGGCACAAACCTTCCTTGATGTCCTTGGCATTCTGGGTTCGATAGCAAAATCGGAGTAATTGGGATACCCTAGCAATCTAGCAAGCCTGTGTCTTAGCTGAACCTGAATACAAAAATGTAACTGCGGTGGTCAGTTCCAAGGCTCCAGCCTAGATATAAACTACAAAAGCAAATAACCAAATGTAGCACAAAGATGGATGATGCTATGAGATAGGTGAAATCAGCAATGAAAGGATATCATCACGATTAAGAAATAGACGCAGCTGGACATTGGATTACCAAATTTTGTAGGATCTCAAGATTCTCCTTCCCACCTTTCTGTCCATAAGCAACAGCAACCTCCCTCCTGGTAGAGCCAACCTTGAAAAATACGCAACTAGTTAACACCCAGTACATACATAAATCTCGTGCAAACCCCACAACATACAATACTAGCTTTATTCTAGATGTAACCTTTTAGTCACACCATTCGTCAGAACACATAAACCAAAAACTGAATATAACCAACTGGTGTGCGACAAAACACAAGAAGGAGAATTGACCTTGCAGTACTCCAGAATCGGAGTCACATGGTAAATGGTTAACAGAACCTTCAGCTTTCCATCTTCCTTCTCCAGATCCTGAGTTTAACAGTTTGAGAAAAAGGGGGAAAAGAGCAATATCAACCATCTAATACCTCTAAATACCATATCTTCTTTGCATCTAGTTCTTAAAGGCACGCTTGATTCAAGCTTAATATATCTCTACTTCTAAGCTTACCTTTAGAAATTCAATGGGCATTCCAGCTAGCTCGTCCTCGGTTAAAAGAAGGAATTTGGTGAGGTCATTCATATTTTGGATGTACTTCAGGTTTAATTCATTAATACAAGATCTCAATCTCTCCATTTCCTTTCTTTTGCTTTGAGTTAGCTTTACTCCATTACGCTCAAACTCTTTCACCTGACCATCAGAATTGATAAATTAGCAAGACATCACCATTTAATCAAAGCAACTTAGAAAATCATCTTCTTCACATTGCAAATACTCCCTCCGTTCACTTTTATTTGAGATTGGTCAGCTCGATTTTGAGCTAACTAACATCAAATAAAAGTGAACAGAGGGAGTACTGTAGGGGAGCGCAAGTGATTGGGGGCTCAGAAGTTGCGCCTGGTAGCAACGGACTTCTACAACTTGACCAAGAAGGGTACCGATGTGGAGAACATTGATGGAGGGATAACAAGAAGCAGTTTTTCGGTAGTTCGTAGCTATGTGTCGTTATCTGGGTTTTATACTTTTGTTTCAGGCAGAGGCTTGTGTTGTCTTAGTTCTTTTCCACCAGCAAAGTAGTGTTTCTGGTGGGTGGTCGTCTTATTGGGGAACCTGAGGACGATGTTGCCCCTGGTTTTAGAGTGTTGCTTATTCTTTTGTATTTGACATCTGTAATACTGAACTTAAAAAAAAAGAAAACCGAGGGTGAACCCTCTTATCCCCCCAAAAAAGAGGGAGTACTATAGTAGTAAGACACTTCAGCAATTTCAAAATTTACTGGTTCGGATTTGCTTTCAGCTTTTTCATACACCATTCCTTTTATAAAATGAAGGCATGGAATAAATCTTTTATGCTAACAAATAATCTCAGGAATTAACATTCAAGAAACAATGGGTAGTGCACAAGCAAAGACATGTCAGATTAAGAGTAAGCATGTTGTAAACTTGTAACGCGAAATATGAGATCATGTGTGACATATGAGATCAATTTCGCATGTAGCAAAAGAATTCTGTACCAAGCATTGCACAAATCTTGTTGCTTCAGGACCTATTCTTTCTCCTTTCACCGTGAATGCTTTTACAACACGATAAACATCCTCACGCTGCCTGATCACCTTGCACGAAATAATAAGAATCTTATACTACACACTGAAGTACTGAACAAATCATCATAGTGGCTTGCAGAGGAAGGAAGTTCACATTCTATTAAGAGTGTTCTTCTTAATAACCGATGCATATTCTAAAGTTCACAAAGACTGAACCTGCTGGGTGACTGAATTTATGTTACAGATGCTCACTGAACAGAGCAAGTGAAATGAATATAACAGAAATCAGTTACCAGCTATGTGCTCAATTTTGCACCACTCAGGACCATACAAGTTATTTGACAGCCAAACATAGTTATGTTATCGTAAGTTAGGGGAAATGAATAAGTAAGAAATATGTAACAGCACTGCACCTGCACAGCAGAAAGTGGGAATCCAATTGCTTCTCTGCTTCAGCACTAGCCCTGCGAACATCCTCAGATGTTGATACCATCCTGGGAAGCACACACGCTTGAACCAGAGGAAACTGCAGCGCATCTAATTCCGCCAATGGAGCAATGACATTTGAAAAGCTGACCTGCAAAATACAATACGTAACTTGTAAACAGTTATCTAGATTTGCAGACTATAAGTGCTGATCGCACACTGAATGTTTCTAAGAAACATAATGCTGCAAACACATGTATGCTTCTGTACCATTATACAGTTGTCTGAATATTAGAACTACAGAGATTACAAATCAAATCACAAGTTCAAAGGGCATTAAGAGCGGCAGACATACTTTATCTAGGGCGACGGCAGCCACCGAGTCATAAGTATTCTTCGACTTAGCGATGATGCGGTCAGCTAATCTTTTAATCTCAGGTGCTGACAGCTTGACTTGTGCAGTAAACCCTGGAAGCTCTGCAAGAATTCAGAACATTAACCAGTTAAAAAACCGCATCAACAAATCTTCACAACCAAATACATAGCAGATAAGTTTCTCTTAAATTGCAGCATTCAAAAATAATGGCGTGTTTATTTATTTGCGAAACTTTTTAGCAGTTCAAACCTATCGGGTAGCTATTTCACGCAACAACCCAACAGCATATGCTACATTGGTACGCGATTGAACAAAAGAACACCACAAGTCTGTGCAAAATCGACCACTCTCAGAGCATGTGGGATTTTCTTTAGGAAACGAAGGTCAAGGATTTTGCGGCGCTCACCTCGGCGCTTCCTCCGGCGGTGGGCGGAGACG
>LAPY01000825.1:97217-108631 GCA_000970635.1 Eragrostis tef
GGTCGAGCACCGGGCGGCCCCCCCCCCCCCCCCCCCCCCCACAACGTGAGAGCAACAAAAAATTAGTAGACTTCTTTAACAGATAACGCTTAAGCTAATTAATCGTTGCATGGCCGCATGGGCTTCAGGCCTGCTAACGTCCACGCAACGATCCATCTTGTACTGCTGCCTCCTGCTACTTAGGCTAACAACCAAGGCTACTTAGTCAAGGTAAGACTCTTTCTGAACTATTAAATTTCTTGATTCCATTACAGTAGATCCTTGTAGTTCTTGCAGTTGCAGATGCTAACAAATATACAATTTTGATTAATCATTGACGGATAATCATGACTAAACGTAAGCTGAATACATTAGAATCCTTTTAGTACAAAGACAACAACGTGTTTGATGCATTGGGAGACGAGTTAGATGAAAAGATTGCCGATTAGCTTGCTGCAAAATAGGAAAAAAAATGAGGAACGACTAGCATCATAGCATGAAAGGTTAGTTTGTTAAACATTTTTTTTCAGCATTTTCTCTTTATGTAATGAGACTACACAAATTCTATGCTGCAAATATTTAATGCATACACATATAGAGAGAAAATTGTGTTATATATAGTCAACCTATTATCGTTGTTGACAATCTATGTTACTGTATATTGATCTAGTTTGGATGTACGCCCCTTCTATGTAGAATGCTAGCTTTGTCCCTGCCCGGCCGGCCGAGTCCCTAATTAATGGCCCTATTCCCTACGGACCGGTGTGGGAAGCAGCCAGAATGCTTCATCCGATGATGGAGCCTCGTCAAGTTGGTGCATCTCGTCGGTCCCCTCCTTCACATTGAAGACCTGCAACGCCTTCTTCACAGGGTACACCAGGCAGACAGAGTCCTCCTGTAATCCGCTCTCGCCGCTGGAGCACGAAGCACCGAAGTAGAAGAGGGACGTAAGGAACACGCGGCCGCCAAGGTCGTGCACCCTGCGCCACCGCCGCTCTGCAAAGTCCATCCTGTGGACCATGGCTTGGTACATCTCTTCCCTTGCGGACGTAGTAAACATGCTGACCATGTAGAGCTCGCCATCGGACTCCACTAATCGTATCGAGCCCAATCCGCGGGCACGCTCATACCCATAGCTCCCATCGGTTGCGATAGTGCTGTCAATCGCGATGGAGCCAAACACTGGCTCCGGGCAGAACTCGAGGACTCCATCTCGGTGCTGAGGCAGTTGAAGTAGAACTTGCCCCGGCACGCCGCGATTGGGCAAATCACCCTCTTCTCATACAGACCTTCCTCGACCCAGTCCAAGTCGAGAGTTCCTATGTCGTAGTCGTGCTTCACCCACTGCTCGTCCCCTGGGTGGCAGTACCAGATGAAGGTGTTGACGGGTTCGACCAGGAGCACGACACAACCGGAGGCCGCCGGTTCGTCAGAGAGCAGGCAGTGGCAGTCCATGAGCACGCTGTCCTCCATGCCATGGAGCGTCGGGAGGTGGATCTTGTCGCCGTTCCGAGGGTTGCACAAGAAGGTGGCCGCTGCCGAGGAGTCGTGAACAAGCAGGAGGCCCAGCGCTGTAGGACAGACGACCTTGTCGGCGAGAAGCTCATCCATGTCACCGGCGATGAGGGGCTTCTTCTCGGACACACTGAAGAGAGTCGTGGCGCGGCCGCATTGATGGAAGGCGAGACAGGGTAGCTCCATACCCTTCGAGCCACTCGTCGACATGATCTGCTCTATGGATGCTATCTTCCCCGTCACGTCGTGAATATCTTTTGATTTCTTGTTCGATTTTCCTGTTATGTGGAGGGTGGAGCTGGGATCTCCCGCTTTTGCGTTATATAGACGTATTTTAAATGAGAGTGAATCGGTATCGCCGTGTCGGTAACGAGCCGGAGTCGTCACCAACTCGGAAATTACACCTATTCCTTATGGGCTGAACATCTCCCTGTCGAGATTTTTTTTTTCTTTTTGAGAAGTCCCTGTCGAGATTTCTACATTGGTCCGGTTGAAATGGGCTGCCCCATCGCTCTGATTGCGGCCCGTGGGCTGTCCAATGAGCTTCCCCCCATCGATCGCCGCAGAGCGGACTGCGGTATTCAGGCGCATAATATTACAAAAATAAAAGTGGCATACGTATCCTTCATCTTCACTACAACAGCGTTAATTCCCCCTTGCGCAAGCGCATCCAGTTTCTGAGGAAATCGAGGTAAACCCTAATTCAATCTGAACCGGATCAATGCCACTCCTCGATTTTCGGTTCACTTTGAACCCTAAACTGTCCTCCCTCCTGATCGATCGAAATTCCATCCTCTCTTGTAGATTTCATCAAGACTACAGCATCCTGCGTGATCGCCCGGCGGTTCGATAAATTCGGGCGAATGGCATGGGGATGCGACTCTTGCAAGATAAGCGAAGACTGGTATACGGTCGAGCACGTGGAGAAGCACGACCGAAAGTTCGGAGTCCAGACCGGCGAGGCCCATGAACCGGAGACCGCCCATGGTGGCGGAGCACACCAGACGGCGCGCCGAGAGGGAGAGGCAGGAGGCCAGGCGGTGCGCCGAGGGGGCGGAGGCCGCGCGCGCCGAGGCGGTTGAGCCGGCGAGATTCAGGGCACGGCGGCGGGAAAGGTAAGATCTCCCAGGACCACCTCGTCTATACTCACTGCACATGAGGTGTTCGATGCAAGGACGACGAAGGGGTCCATGAACTAAATTTTACGATTAGGTACGCGAGGTGTTCGACAGAATCTGCTAAAGAGCTCTGACATTTTTGGGGGTTATGAAAGATGGGGTTTATCTGTCAAATTCTTAGTCAACAAGAGTCAAATTCGGTCAAATTCTTGCCAGAAAGATAGTTCGAAGCGCACACACGACAGATCTGATTATTTTATTTAAAATAAACACAGTAGAAACATTGAATTGTATATTTAATTTATCGAGAATACACGGCCACCTAGCTGCTGTCAAGTAACTTTCAAAAATATGTGATATTACATTACAAAAGAAACTTCAAAAAATTATGTATATGAGCTAGTTATGTAGCCTGCGGTGGATGATGCGGTCCACAAGAAATCCATCTCAGATCAATAATGTAAAATCAACAGTTGAAAAGGCTGAAAAATTGAATTGTAAGAGAAAATATTGCTCTGAAAACTTTTTATCATCCATAGAGGATATAACATGCTTCACAGATTAGTGAGAAAACTGTAATTTTCGCACCTAGTGGCTAGACTTGACTGCCCAAGAATAACAATTGTACAGGTTGCATAGAGTTAAATTCTCATTGAATTGACTTGAGCGGTTGACATCAGATTTTTTACAAGGATACGAGGTTGCATAGAGTAAGCTTCTTAACAAGATTGACTTGGGTAAGATTAACACGCAAAAATAATATGTTGCAAAGATCAATGTGAGATGCATCAATACCATGGATGTGTAACTGGAACCAAGAAAAACTGTATTAGGACTGAGATATTGCCATGAAAGTTTCTACATTTTGCCTTCGCAATGCATAGGTACTATTAGCATTGCAGTAGAGATATCATAAGCATATTTCCTGTTAATTAGTAATACTTGAATAGAAGATCCAAGTTGCATAAACTGCCTGGATAACTTGATGTTGTGATGTGACTTGTGAGTTAGTATTTCAAATGGAACTGATTACTGAATGTATATAAAAAGAAATTTCAGACAAAGAAAATGAGTGATGTGATATTGTGAATACATCTTTTTCAGGATTTGAAATGGTAGGATACTTAAGGGTTGTTGTGCAGCAAATACATGATAGTTAAGGAATGCCGTGATTTGACATGGGTAACCATCATTTATTGCGCTACTTAAGTCTGATTTTCAATGATATTTCCAAAGTCTCCATATAGATTCTCCTTTTTCTATATTAAACTCTGAGGTAATTGCTTTGTTTGAGAAAAGGGTCTAGGCAGCGATGAATGTGTTGTTGTAGAGAGAAAACACTTCAAATAGTTTCTTAAACTACTATTAGTTGTTGTAAGATTCACAACTGAGGGCATTTTTTATTGTGTCTTGAGAAGTCAAAAGAACTATGGTAAAACAAGCCTGTCTATGGCATCTTAGCAAACATCTCATGAGAACAAGCAGTCGGAGGGTGTGAGTAAATAGAGCAAAGCCAAACGAACGTACAGCTTGGTGATGCAGTGCCAGGTGATGGTCGAGTTATCTATTGGTGTACGGCAGAGTATTCCACTCCCAGCGACCTGCGCACCCATAGCCTTCAGTGGCTAATCAAACCAAACTTCTTTTTTCGACCTAAATCAAACCAAACTTAAAACCATTTCAGAATAAGGATCTGTTTAAGAACAGTTATGTTAACATACCTGCAGAAATAAGGGGGAATGCGGAGTCTCTAGCGGCATTGAAGCACCTGGACAGTCCAGTCAGTCAGTCCTACCACTGATAATCCTAGCAACAGTTTCAACCTGCCTAACAAAGATATTTCATATTAGTTCCGGACATGATTCTTACTTCTCGATAGTTGTCACTTCAAATTATTTTATTGAAAAAAGGTTTATTCCCAGTTATTTTGAGCAAAACAGCAAAAACATAAGAAACACTTCAAGCACAGGTAAACATAAGGACATTTTTACTGTAGAGTCCAAATCCAAATCCAGAAAATCATGCTTCATGGAAGGAAGACACTAATTAGATTGTTCTGTAGATATTGTCTGTCTTAACATATGTGTTTTCTTGTCACAAACAAAAGTATTCTATAAAGAATAATCTTGGGCATTTCATCTACAGGCTAGAAACGTCCCAAAAGCCTGACATACTGTTAACTTTATGTCCCAATAGCCTGGACAAATCTTACAGCATAAATAAAACCCATTCAACGAACGATAAGCTGATCACATCTATTCCATCAATATGCAGAAATGCAACAAAACATAGTAGCAGAAGATATTATAATTTGTAACAAACAATGACACAAGCGTTCCATTGGACATACATACACCCTGATCGGAAGGCGCTGCTGCGGCTGCGATGCAGCTCCAACTACTAGCAACCAATAGCGAACAGCTGCAGCTGCAGCACCAAACAACCGTAACAAACGTGCTGATAGCGTGTCCAATTAAATATACAGAAGACTTCTTGCTTTATATTTAACTTTCTATGATTTCTAGTGTCAGTTTTAGCCACACTGCTAACTTTTTGGCCATATCATCACTACAGAAATGCCCACTATTGTCAGAATGGGTACAGAAATGTCAGAATAAGTTTAGAGAATGATCCCAAGGGGGAAAAAATTAAGCGCACAAGGGAAAAAAGGTTTAACACCTTAATAGTAATGATTCCATTTTGTAATAGAAGGATTCAAAGCCAAACAGCTGATAGTAGATGGATATAACTAAGCCAGAATTGCTTAAACATGCAGACTTGTTTCAATTCCTCAATAGTATAGATTCCATTTTCTAATAGATTCAACCACTCAATTTTCATTTGTTAACTAATAACTAAAATCTTTGTGCAGGTATGAAAATCGGATGATGCTGGCCACCGAAGCCAATTTTAGAAAGCATATGTGATGTTGTGAATTGTTAGTCTGTTACTCACTTTCATGCAAATTGTTAGTATTGTTAACATCCATGTTGAAAACTTGATGTCAGCTCTATCCACAGGTTAGATTCAGACAATTTTTACCATGTGAAACTAAATATACATTCATAAAATCTTTGTTATGCTCGATATATTCTAAAGTGGTACATGCATGCGTATGTGAGACGATTTGACATGAATTTACAGATGAGTCAGGAAGCCCAGTATGAGATATTATTTCGCATGAATATAATGAAATGAATGCTTCAGGGAGGCTAATATATAGGACGGCCATAGAGAGTGATTGTGAAGATATAAGACTGAAAAGAATTAAAAATCTGTTTCAGTGGACATAGCACGCCTCACTGAAGACTACTCCATCGATTCAATTGGGGAAATAAAGGAAAAGGAGAAGGAAACCGGCGCATACCTCATTGTCTCGCCGTCCGAATCCCTCACCAGCAGTCAATGGAAGGTAGCCCGCCAGTTCGTCAGAGACGTATCCCTATCGTAAAAGTTTCAACTTTTCCAAGAGAACCAGCAGGATCTGCAGAAGAAAGAGCCAATGAGTACGTTTATAACGTAGAGACGGAGAAAAATCGCTGAGATCAACCAAAAACGAAGCATGTTCTCACCTTTGATCTACCAATCGAGCAACCGAGCTCTCATCCAGCCCCTCAGATCGGAATTCCTCGCTCAAAAAAGAGATCTTTTACTGGAGGATACATCCTTGGCAGGTCATGGACTTTGTTCGGGATCCTTGCAGATTCGAATGGCCAAGATCTCCAGCCGGTACCGCCCATCCATCACGCAGGCCGCCGGCGTGCTGGTCGCGCTTGGGCGCAGATGAGGATCCTTTGAGGCAACAATCGAGCATCCAAGCCCTCATCAGACCGGGCAGATCTTCGACCCCCCCCTCCCCCCACACACACACAAAAATCACCTTTTTTTCGCCATGGCGGATCTTCAACCTGGTTTGGAGAGCCTGGAAAATCCGTGGACGACACGATCACCAGGGGCCGGCATGGCCCTTTCATCATCACCAGACTCCTCACAGGAGCCCGCCGGCGTGCTGGTCACCAACGTTGTTGTGGACACATACGAGCATCCCCAGGCTTCTGGCTTTGGAGATGAGCGAATTTACGGTTGAATCCATGGCTTCCTGTCCAGATCTAGGCTCGGTTTCTGCCATTGCGGCTAGGGTTGTTCCCCTGCGCCACTGCGTTGGTCTGGATGAGGGGAACGAGGAGGAAAGGCAGAAGGGAAAGGCAGGCAACAAGTCGTGGCAAGCGCAACTCGTGATAGAGACCGGCGAGGGCGACGTATTGGGCCTGGCGATCCCATCTCGGCCTTTGCACTCCTGACGGGCTGGACCAAGCCCGTTAAACCGAAAGACCCATGTTTACTTCCGCCATCATCGAGTCTAGGCCCATATTAAACAGCCTTGCTTCCAGAATCAACATAATAAGACTGATAATGTGAGTCTTGGTTTTGGTAGATACGGCCATGTTATTGCTAGAGCTGCTGCTTTCGTGATTGCGGACTTCGTTCACGAAGGAGGATCGTCCATCGTTTGGCGGGAGCAGAATAAAATTGAGCAAATAGTAGTAAAGTTTGCTTTGTTAACTTTCTTGAGTGTATTTCTCATTTAGTCACCCTGGAGTGCGTGGACTCGAGAAGCTGTAATGGTGTTATTTAATGAATAAAGCTCCTGCCTTTTCAGTCGCAAAAAGAAAATTCATTAGGCAAAAATTTTTGGCTGATTAATCCGGCTGATGTTTGTAAGTCATACGCTTCTGAAAAGATTAATAAAGTGCGAGTCCCCTCGGAAAAAAAAAAACAGCCTGGCGCGCGTCTCGTCATCCTCGTACAGATGAACCTCTGATGCCCATGTCGGCCGAGGCTCTACGGCAGCGAGCGGACTATTCACCAACCGGCACGACACGCTCCTCCGAGAAGCAGCGCCGCAGCAGGCTCACGCGGCACGGCATTCGCTCGGCGCTCCTCTCCTCTCACGGGATCCGTGTCCTCTTTGCCATAACCCGTGCGCGTTTGTGCCGTGCGACTTTTCCCCAGCCGACCGCTCGCGACAAAAGTAACCACCACTCGCCACGGTATCTTCTGTTCTGTTGCCGATTCTCTACGCACACGGCACACCCACGCAAGTTTCATTCTCCCTTCTGTTCGTATCATCACATCACAATATTGATCCGTATCATGACCCATTCACCCGTATATGCGGCAGATTATTTGCTATACTGATTTGCTGACATCACAAAAGTACAAAACCCACTCAACAGCGAATTGTGAAATGTAAAAGTTACATTTAGTGCCCGCTTAAGCACAGGATTTGAGAAAATACTCTCCTAACTTCTGCATCAGCATCTCCAACAACATCCGATTCCGTTCGCCAAGCTATGTGCTCGTCAGGCCTAACCAGAACGACACTTTTCCAATCAATCTTACACATGTCCCACCACGAGTTACCATGAACTCTAGGTATTTCCTCGACATCGACGTAGTTCGTCCAGGGCGCCAACTCAGACCTGCTCCCTTCAACCGCTTCAGAATCAGCCGAACCTTGTGGCCACATGACGCAAACTTTAGCAGACAGCTTGAACTCCTCTGCTATCTTGAAGGTAGCACGGGCAAGCTTGTACGACTCTTTCACTGGCGCGGTTATGAGAACAAACTCGAGTTTATCACCGCTTACCAGGTCCAGAGTTGAGAACACTCCCTGTACGAATTCCTCACTGTTAGTGTTTGCAGGCAGTAGAGGAACAGAGAAAAAACATGTGTATCGATTAGGTGTGCAGGGGTCGAACCTCATTTGAAGCAGATAGAGCTCTTACTAGCATGTGCGGTAGTCGCGAACCAACCTTCGCAGACGGGATGTAATCTGATGACCTCTTTGAACGCTTCAGTTTTTCCGCTTTCTGCATGGCTTCAGGGCAATCTTCTGGAACTAGGGCTCCTTCTTCATAGCTGAGAGCACATAACAGATCAACATAATATAATATGCATATTTGATGACAACTTTATTGCGAACATGGCCTAGTGCCAAGAGTTCGATCTGCACATCAAATGAACATGCGAAGAGGGAAGGAAGAGAGACTAGGTGTTGTGAACAATGATTTGCTATAGTGAGGCTAACCGGAAGCCAAGATCTTCTGCAGGGAACTGTAGCTGCAGGCTTTTTCCTTCATCAAGAATACTTCTCAATCTTGCCAGTCTCAAGGATCCAAGTGGGTTTTTCTCATTCAAAATATAGTCTGAAAGCTGTGCCCGACCAATGGAAAATAATCCTTCCAAAATCGCCTTCTGTAAATTTCGCGGAATGACTGATCCTAAGCTTCTATTGATAACTTGATGCACTGCAAATACATGCAAATGCTACAGAAGATCAGATGATGAAAACAGGCAAGGTGCGAGGTACTTAACATTCAACCATGACTAAAGCACAGTTGCACCAGTTATCAATGCTTGCTTTAAAAGGAAACAACAAAATGCTATCTGTCCTCATGTTGAAGATGTACATTTTACCTGAGTTTGCAACAGTTGGATCAAGACCAAGGGCACCAGGAATAGACATTGCTGCTTTGAAGTTTTCCACACTAAGTTCTGTATTAAAAATAGCAACCTGTAAAAAGCATGCATGCGTATAATAATTAGTTAATTCTGTGAGGCGGGTCTTAAAATTGACTGAACAGAAAGCCTGTGAGAAGAGACCAACAGGTCGGCGCTCTGACTCATAAGTTTGCATTATTGATGGTGAAGCGACACCATTCAGCAGTAAGCATAATTTCCAAGCCAAATTATGTGCATCCTGAACACCAGTGTTCATTCCTGCAAAAGGAATTAAGCAAGCAATGATTCTGAGACCTGACTCTTGGCTTCATATGCTTACTAAAGAAAACTGTCATGGTAATACTTCAGTATGGATTCAAAGTAAACCACTAACCAAAACCACCAGCAGGAGGGAAACGGTGAGCAGCATCACCAACAAGGATTACACGATTGTTGCATCCGATGTACTTCTCTGCAACTTCAGCATGCATCGCCCACGGTTTTATGTCTAAAACCTGAACATCTGCTGGCTCCCACCCAACCAAATTGACAATAATTTGCTCACATACCTAGAATCACAATTCAAATTTTAAGGAGAACTGCATTAATAGACCCATCAAATTTATTCTGTACTGTCATCAAAGCATAAATTTGTCTCAACAGAACTACAGTATAAGGATTTCAGATGTTTATGCTGAACAAAAATTGGATGCAGAAAACTAAACACAAGTAGCTAATGAACTATAATCAACAAAATGGCTACGGTGAGATCACCTTAGAGCTGAAATCTTCAAACATTTGCTGGGGAGGATAAAATGGAATCTGAAAATAAATAGAAGGTGGCATTAATTAACAGATAAGCACTATATAAAATATCACATGGGTCTCCATAATGTAGTCCAAAGAAAATCTACTTCTAAAATCATAAAAGTGTGTTCAAGGAAAGAGCGCCATAAAGGCTGTGATACCTGCAATACAAATTCCCCATGCTCCAGGTCATGTGCAACCAGTACGCCAATTGCATTCGAATTAAAAATGAAGAACAGCATTCCAGGTCTCTCATTGGATAAATATCTGCCTAGAACTCTACTATGAAAATGCACACTGACCAGTTTCTGCAAGTCCCTTTCACCCTCCATAGGTATACCTGCTAATTCACGCACTGTACTTCTTGCACCATCTGTTGCTAAAAGAAGGCCACAGTGAAGCTTTCTCTCCCGTACCCTTCCCCCACTCTTAAATGATGTTCCGATCAAAATGCCCTCGTCAGTCTGCTGTAGGGAGATACACTCATGTCCCATCAGTATCTTGTTTTCCAGCACCACATCCTGAGCTGAGCTACAAATCTCATCCGGAAAGCATGTCCGGAATCCAATACCTTCCAGCTTCTTGAGTAGCAAATCGACTAACTTGTATTGTGAGAAGTGTGCAACAGATATCGGACTGATGACCTTTTCAAAATCTGCCAAAAATAGTTGTCAGATGATCCATGTAAAGAGGTGAAACCATCAAGACTGGGCGTGAAAAGAACTGAACTAGCCTTCCTGCTTCATGTGATCGACCGATCCAAGAATGCTACCGGAGAGTGAGGTACAGTACACGAACTTTCTCCACAAATCAACTGGTGGCTGGGACCTCTCGATGTCCCCAGCCAAGCTATCCAACTTCCGGAAGATCTGAAAACATGAGTCATTGAAATCACTGCCCAAACTGCACATTTAAGCTCAAATGGAAAGGTAGAGCACCTCCATAGTGCGGTTATTGATGAAATGTGCTCGGGGGTGCCGAGTGAACTCCACATTCTTCTCTATCACTGCGCATTTGATCCCTGTGAAATTTGAATGAAACGAGCAGCTGCATCAATGGAGGTCATTCTTCACAAAAATTCCCACCAGACCTAGCGAAATTATAGCAACTAGCTTAATGATCCACTAATCCAATCACCCAACCTAGCACACCACACCGCAGAGACTTGTTTTGTTCCTCGCAACGTTTCGCTCTGCTCAACGCTACAGCTACCTAAGGATCACGGATACGGAAGAGGGGTGTGCGAGAGAAACGCGGCGCTTACCAAATTTGGTGAGGAGGAAGGAGAGGACGAGCCCAACGGGACCAGCTCCGACGATGAGCACCGGCAGATGCGGTGCGTCGCCTCGGCCTCCGCCGCCGGAGAGGGACGAGAAGAGCGGGTGCTGGCGGCGCCGGTGCTGAAAGATCGCGCAGCGGTGCAGGGTGAGGAGGCGCCGGCACCCGCCGCCGGCGATCGACGGCATCGTCAGGGGCTCCGGGGAAATTGGG
>LAPY01000826.1:11645-23169 GCA_000970635.1 Eragrostis tef
GCGGTGGCCCGCCATTGTTTTCTTTTCTGTTCTCCTTCCTACTAGCACGAGAGTGAGCTCCCAGCTCCGTATTCCTCCCGGAGCTGCGTATCCCTCACCAACAACAGGTTCTCCTACCTCTCGCCAGCCAGCCACCATCACTGCGGATCCCCCAACTCGACGCGATGATGGCCGCTTGGCTGATTGCCGATCCGTCCGTTCGCGCGCCAATGAATGCAGGCGGCCGGCTGTGTTCGTGTGTGCGTGACTTGCGTCGGGCAATTATGGGGTGGATGAGCGTGACATGTCAACCGTCTGTCGCTTCCCGTCCCGGGCGATCGAGGAGTTCATGGCCCCGTGCCGGCTCTCATGTGCACACGTGACTCACTCAGCTACATCATCATCACGTTGCGCGCGCCGGATCTATGTGATGCCAGGAGGGTGCCACTTCAGTAACAGCAGCCGTAAATGGGGCTCAAGCCATCCATTTCTTCCAACAAGGTTGCTTTGGTTATGGGCCATAACTTATGGCTTCTTTTAACGTGAGTCGTTTGGGGGCGGAGGGCTTACCGCGATGGCGTGATTGGAGCTCGGCTATGGTGTCATGGCCCATGGTGTGGGGGTTCAGCTCTGCGTTGCCTTCGGTCCCTGCGTGTTGTGCAGCTAAGTAACAACTTGACGACAGGGTGGAGAGGAAAGAAGCGCCGCGCCGCGCCCTATCGACTGACAGATATGGCAGGTACGAGTCGGTTGCGACTTGCGAGCCAACCTGGTGTCCCGGCTTGGTCTGACACACGGTCGTTGGCCGGTCTCGGCCCGCCGCCGATGGGCTGGTTTCAGGATGAGCGGCCCCGCGACGACGTGCTTTACCGGCCTGGAGTTCAGTCGCAACAAATTCAGAACACCGCAACTAAAAAAAGTGAGACGAAAATATGCGATCTCCCGGGGTTACACAAGAAACGGCGCCAAGTTTCAGAAAACAGAGAGCATCATATATTAAGCCTTGTTTCAGAGGCAAATAGTAATGCAAGGTCAACTCAGCTAAGCTTCCATACTAAAATCTCCACAACACCGTTATGATCCTCTTCACGTACAAACTCCAATGCAACACGATAACCATCTGCAGACTGTTATGCTCACCCAACATGCCACTCTCCAGGTTCGACCTTGTTCACCCTTGAAACTATCTTCGTTGCCTTGAGCACAGCAGCATTGCGGAGAATATGGAGTGTCAGCTCTAGTTGATCCTTCCGGCCAAAAAAACAGTAATACTAATCGTGTGGAGATGACAATATATCGGCATGGAGGAAGACTCCTTAGATCGCCATCTATTTCGAAATACCGTCGGTGGTCACATTTCGTGACCATCTAGTAATAAAAGGAAAAAAAAGTTCAATTATCTGGCAATCACTCGTCTCCTGAACTTAACATAAAAGGATCGAATGAACTGATGAATCGTGATTTGTATGCAGAAAAACATGATACGATTGATTTTCTGGAGAAGCTCGATAGCTGAATCGAATTCAGTGTGGAAAATGATTAATGACTTTTTAGACATAAGTTTACAGCGTGCTACAAATTAAAACGAGCAGGGCTAGACTTATCTCTACGGCAACTAAACAAGCTCACCGCTGCACCGCTCCAAGCACCATGGCCCTCTTGTTCATTGCCTTTCTTCTTTCCCTGCCTCCTGCTACTACGCGCATCGGCACATGGACCATTCTATCCTTGTCCTGTCGGCGAACTGAATCAACGACGGCGCTAATGAGCCCGAGTTTTACCAGTGCGTCCTGCAACTTTATGGCATCGGCTGCAAGGTTCCAAAACTGACAACTTAACATTGGCGGGAACTTTGTCTTTAATGTAAGTTCTGATAGCCTCAAGTGCTCTTGTGGCTTCCATCAGCATACCTTTCTCCATAGGGAAGCACCTTGGATGATTTTCTTCGGAACACCTCCAACCATAAAGGGTGTCCAATGTAAGAGACTCAAGTGACACGCGTTCTTTAGGACGTGACATATTAGCTCAACCAAACTTTTTGCGAAGCTAAACCCTGATATCTTCACATTCTTGAGGCAGCAATAGTGGCGTTCATCAATCTGCCTCAAACTTGTGGAATCTCCAAAAATTGATTTATGGCCCATATGTTGTTGAGTTACCTGGAGAAGAAAAAGGAACCTGGATTTTTGTATCCAATAATTACATGATATCAATGAAGGACAAAATCAATGACAGAGGCTTACATCTAAGATCAAAGTCTCCAAGGAAGGAGATGCATCAAGGAAAGAAACCAGAGAAAAATAATCATAGGATGGGGAAAAGGTCAACCCTGAAGTAATTGAAATCGTCAGGTGCTTGAAATACATGAATTTGGTAGGCAACATTGGTGTGTGAACATGCTGTTCAAAAAATATGGCATGCCTTAGATTTAAACATTAGAAGTATTGTTATATGCATATATCAACTCTATAAGACAAGTTTTAGAATGTACCTCATCACCAGAAGCTAAGTAACACAGTCTCAAGATTTGACATAATTGATGGCAGCTCAGCACGAGCATAATAGACGGCATTTTGACAGAACATGCTTAAGCGTTTCAATTGCAATGTTTCTCCAAAGAGTTTTACCTTCCCAGTGGTGGCTAAATCAGAGAGATTCGGAGCTTTGCTCTCTAACACTCTTAGCCTCAAACATTCACGAACCCTCAGGCTGTTGAGTTGCTGCAACTCAGAAGGTATCTTTAGGGAAATTATTTCTTGGCAATCAGTGAGCTCCAGACACTCTAAAGCACGAGAATGGGAAACAAAGCACTCCAACTCATATCCCGTAATACCAACAGACTCCAAACACAAACTTGTCAGGTTACTTAAGGGGCCAAGTTCAGGTGTGGGATGGAAGGCACAATGCCGAAGTTTGAAATGTTGGATTGAGTTTCTAATCCCTTCTGATAAAAGTGAGCACGGGAAGTTGTACTTCATCTTAGATCTTCCTGCCACAAGTGTTATTTCTTCAATCCCTGGTGCAACAGCAACCTGAAGCCAACTGTCAAGATTGTCATTATTGGCAATACCATCTAATACAAGTTTCAAAGTCTTCACGCCAACACCCGAGTGCCTTCTCAAAATGCAGTCAATTGTATGGCTGAAATTCTCTTCAGACACATGTATTTTCGATTTAAGAGTTTTCCGATCCAAGGTGAGGTTAGGATGACATCTCCATGAACGTAGAAATGCGCGAGACACGCGAGAAGCATTAGCAGCATCGCGCAGTGGCACAGGGGAATGTATATGATGCCAGATGTCCTGCATTCACAAGTCACAACCATGGGAGCTCAATACTGAAACTATTAATTCAAATTGTTGTTGCTCAGACCAGAGGAGTTAAAAACAACACAAGCACATGGGTTAATCCACACCATGTAAGTCCCCACATGATTGCACAAGGTTTGCTAAATCAGAAAGTAATATAATGCATGGGAATGTAAATGAGCATTTCTGTAGAAAAGTTTAATCCTTAACAGTATTATTAACCGTCCATACACTTGCTAACATCTAAGACTGATTAACTACTACTCTATCCATTCCATTTTATAGGATGTATGTATTAGGATCCGAAAAAGTATAACAATTCGACCTGACTCTCTTACAATATATCATAGGCTGAAACGTGTATATATAACATACCCCATTACCCTGCAGCCTTTGCTGGGAGAACGATTGTAGTTTTTTTTGTTTTTTTTTTATGTACAGGAGAAGAATAAATACAAAGAACTAATTTAGGAGGACAGGACCATGAAAGTAACAAATTGAAACATTAAAATATTTGTTCATTGTCTATAAATAAAAGGCAAAATTGTCTGAGACACATTGAGAAAAGGTGCCTTCGTCCGTAACACACCAAAAAAGTCGACTTTGTCTGTAGCACACTACGATTTTGAAAACTCATGTCTGTGACACACTATTACCATTTTGCAATTGTTTTAAACTTTTTTATATCAATCCATAGGACATTAGACTTTGAAACTTGGCACCAATGAACATTGTTGCATTGTCTATCATTGAAATATAAAGCCAGATTTTTTTTCAATTGTTTGTATGATTTGATCGATAAACTAAATGTTAAAACAATAAGCACGCGATGCGAACAATGAAAAAAAAACGGGCTCTATTTTTAAATGATTGACGATGCAACAATGTGCATTGGTGTCAAGTTTCAAACTCTAATGTATCCTATGGATTGAGATAAAAAAGTTGAAAAAATTGCAAAATGATAATAGTGTGTCACAAGCATAAGTTTTCAAAATCGTAGTGTGCTACAGACAAATTCAACTTCAATTGTAAAATAGTAATAGTGTGTCACAGACATAAGTTTTCAAAATCATAGTGTACTACAGACAAATTCGACTTTGTTGGTGTGTTACGAACGAAGGCACCTTTTCTCAGTGTGTATCAGACGATTTTGCCTAAGTAAAATATATCAGGCATAGCCCTTAGAATTTTGTGTCCTATTTAGAGCAACCATGGTGACATAGAGCTTGAGAATTCCCCTTTCTTTTACCCACTGATGAAGAAACCGTTCCACCTGCAACCCAATAAGCATTTTTCTGGTTATGATGACCTGGGCATGAATATCTAGTTGGAAACTAAAACGACACAGATAGATGAAGGCATCAATCACTTGGAACACCCTACCAAATCACCTTTGTTTTAACCTTTCGAAAACATTAAAAGGGATCCATAAAAGTGGATTGTAAGTTTAGCAGCACGAACTGGGTGTAACAGAATATTCTCAGGTTTACAGAGTATTGTCCAAAAGTTATTCGGACTAGAACACACCACATGAAACATTAGGGTTAGATTTGTGGTTTAGTTGGGTCGTTACTAGTATTTTCCAAGAAAATTTAGTAAACTGACAGTCTTAGACAGTAAGAAAACACAGCCAGAACGGCCTGAACGGAACGGGCAATGAACATTTGAAGATGGCGTTTTTTTCCTTTCTTTTGATTGCATTTCGTTTTCTTTTTACTTATAGAGATTTCTTGTCATTTTTTAGATATTTACTCATATTAAAATCAATGCGTGCAAACAAAACTATAATATTTCTTGCTTTCATGGCAATAAAGAGTAAACTCATCACAGGTGACCATATTCATATGTTTAACTCCATTCATCCAAACAAAACTGAGGCGGCCTCGCTCCCATTCAACCCTTCAACCAAACAAAAAAAAATAGCTCGCTCCATCCTTGCAATCAAACAGCAACTAGGGCGGCCTCGCCCCATAAAACATGACTGACTCCGCCCTAACCCACTTTGACCCCAATCCAAACACACCCTAAGAGTCTTTTTGCTTCAGACCCTGCCAGGCAGCTGGGTGGCCAGGCATCCATCCCTGGCGTTCATTTTTGTTTGCCTGGGCCTGTGATGTGTTGCCTGGCCCAGGCAGATTACCCCAGGCAGAAACCAAACATGTCCTAAACAATGGTCGATCAGGTATCTACCGTTTAACGTCTAAACTTTGGAAAAAACAACATGAAAGTTTTTTTTTTTGAGAGAATGTCATTCGGCGAGCTTTAATGATTCGATAGAATAGTTACATCTCGTTAACAGATTCAAAATAAAACTAGGGGTTCATCGACCCATGCACATGATTGTTTCGATAAAAAAGCTCGCCTAGCCAGCTCATGTGTCACATGATTGGCATCCTGTTCTATGGTAACCTCTACAGAACCATTCTAAATTGTAATGCATTTATTATAAATGGGCGCTGCTGAATTTGCATTATGACTGAAAAACAACATGAAAGATGAAACACTACCAACGAGCTCTAAACAGAATACAGTTTCTTTAAAAAACAGCTTTTCTCGAGCGGTCGACCATGCATTTTATCCGGACTCTCACAGCCCCCTTCCCAAATTTCCCGTGCTGTTGCATTCTCCGTCCGTCGCTCTCCGCAGCTCCGCTGCTCCGACCCTCCCCTTCCCCACGCAGTGGCCGCCACGGCCCAGGTAATCTGTTTTTGTCCCTACTATCATCTTGCCCTTCGCCGGCCGAGGACTTGACATTGCCCTCTTTCCACCGTTCTGGCCCTCTCGTTCCCGGAAAGAGCTGGCTGATTCCGTTTCCAATTTGTCATCAGATCAGAAAAAGAGGATCCATATTTCGTGTCGGCCTACTTAGGCACCAAAATCCACGCCCCCCCATGGACTCAAACAAGCGGTGAGGAGAGGATTCCGCCGAAACAGCTGAGCCCTGCCGCGGTGAGTTACATTGGATTGCACCAACAGCGATAAGAGCTTCAGGGGCCGGCGCACGGTGATAAGTTGGTGATCAGGGGTTTGCCGAATGGCGACGAGGGGGCGCCGTAATCGTAGGAGGCCTCTGGCTGAGGCGGAGTCGGAGGATCACGGGCCGGTTCCTAACAAGCAGAAGATTCAGTCATCGGCGACTGAATTGGTGGGTGGGAGCAGCACAGTCAACACAGGCACAGAGGAGAGAGCTGCAAAAGGTTACCGTCTTCTCAACTCAAACTGTACCTGCTGCACTGCACAAATAACGTTTCCTGTATTTTCTTTTGCACCTTTCTTTAGATCCTCGTAGAGAGCTTCCTACTGTGATGAAGCCCAAGGATCAACAAACCGCTGAATGTTTGGCCAGCTCAAGAGACAAGGCGCTGGTCCGGGATGTGGCACGATCCATCGTTAGCGTTTGCCCCGTCGGGCTTGGTAAAGTTTTCTAATGAACTTAACCCCATTGATTCCTCCCATCTAATGATAACATTGTTTCTGTTTGCAGATAGGAACGTTATGCACCAGTGCACGGGCTTTCTCATCGGTTGGAATGAGACCAAGAAGTGTGCTAGAATATTGACTAGTTTTCGAGCCATCCGTGGACTTGATCCCAAAACTAAGGTACAGATAAAACACACATTGCAAATTTTGGTGCAGCTTGCCTTGACTTTAGTAGTTTGTGCTCAGGATAGATTATCTTAACTTTGCTGTTGCATGATGGCAAATATGTGCCTGTAATTCATATCTTTGTTCCCACTATCACATTCTCCGCATCTTCTTTTGTGAATCTTTGACATCTCTTACAAAACACCTACTAGTGTAATCAGTACGAAGTTCAATGCTGCAGCAAATTGATAGCTTAGTGTTCCATCTGTCTGCACACTATCCACCTTGATGGTTCTAAATTCCGATATGTTCATATCTTGGTGGTGTTTGAATCCATTTAAAGGAGCTAGCAAGTGTACCATCTGGTCAATTTCCTTGGGATCAATTCGTGCTTGTATAATCCTGACTTCTCTTTTCAGATGCGTTACCACTAAATATAGTCTCTTTAATTATGCTTCCATGTATATCTCTTGTTTTCCTCTCTCTTAAATGACCTATTAAGTACAGTTTGCACCTCATTTTTCATGGCACTGACCTCCTATTGTTCTTTTGGACTACCCTTCTGTAATGAAGACCTGCTATGTTGGGCACTAAAGTGTTACACCTTGAAAGCATTTTCTGAGGATTATCAACTCAATGTGCACAAAATTAATGCTTTGTTCTTCGTTTGTCTCTCTAGAGTTCTTTTTTAACTTCATGGTATTTTTTCTGGTTAACGAACCTTCTGCAAAATTTGACATTTGGACTACATCTAATCAGATATCCTTTTCATTCCAATTTTCAGCTACAGGTTTGCTTGCCAAATAAGACAGTCTTTGAGGGACAAGTTTTATTCTTCAATGTGCACTATAATATTGCTCTATTGGAGATCTCGTCCATTGCGGATTTACCACTGGAGCTCCCTTCTTTTGGATCCAACCCAAACTATGGCCAGGAGGTTTTTGTATTGGCTAGGGGTGAAGAGTCAAACCTAATGGCTAGGCATGGTGCGATCTTGTGGTTTGACAAATCAGATCTTTTAGGTCGCAACTACCACATGTTCCTTAGCTGTAAAATCCCTGCGGTAACGATTTTATCATGTTCTCATAATGTATTCCTGCTTCATTCCTTAATTTACTCAGTTGCATTCCTTCAATGTAGGGTGCCAATGGAGGACCCGTGGTTGACCATAATGGCGATGTTGTTGGGATGGCATTTTTTGGTGGAAGCCCGCAACCCACTATTCTATCTATTTCCACCATCCGCACATGCATTGAAATGTGGATGAAGTTCAGGTTTGTTTACACTTTTGGTCGTTTCACTAATTTTAGAACCTGATTATAGTGTCTATAACATCAAAGCAATGAGTCCCATGTTTTGAGAAGTTTGCATAACACAATTTTTCAATTCACCTCTAGAACATGGTGGGTAGCAACATTGCGGCTAGATAGATATGAAAAATTTGCTAGTGGTTTCGGCCGCATGTGTCAAAAGTGTCAAGCAAGTGTAATGGCCTATGCTTAGGATACATTGCAATGATATGCTAATAGACCTAATGGCATCTTATACTTATATATCCTGGAGATATATCTCATAGTAACAGTGACCTGCTGACCTCAGTCTTGTCGATCTATTATCTTTTGTTTGATATCGAATATTTGCTGTTTAGTTTTTGGAGCTTATTTGTTTATCAAATCTATTTCAGTCGTATTGCTCGCCCTGTACATGGCTTACATTTAAGGACGGTGGAGCTGCTAGAGGTGTCACTCCAGGAGATGATGTCTCTTGATCACAACATCAACAGTGGTTACATTGTAGATAAGGTATGACTATTTGATTGGCTTGTATGTAACTGTATTGAGAATATATATGTGGTTTGCAATTGGTATTATTGTGCTAATTCATTTGGTCTATTTAGGTATCAGTTAACTCTGCTGCTGGAAGACTTGGAATTAGATATGGAGATGTGATTGTTTCGATCGATGGACTGCATGTTCACACACTACCACAGGTGAAGTATTGCTTTTATTTATACAGCATTTTCATCTTAATATAACTATCATTAACTTGGCCGCATTTTATCTGCAGTTAGAAGATTATCTCCTTTCTCTCGGCTGGGGATTCCTGCAGGGAAGCATCGATTCAAGCTCCATGGTAGAGCTCAAGGTATGCTCGTTGTGATGTAAATGTTGAGCTCGCATTTATGATCGAAAGGTATCAATATTTATGTTCCTTTGGTTGCTGTAGCTTGAAGTTTATGATCTCCTCGAACACAATACGGGAAGCATCATCTTGCCCGTAGAATTCTGTGATGCTTCTGAAACCTGAAAAATTGTAAGTATTTTTTTTAACCTTTCTGCTATTTGCCTTCTCACATTTTGTTCTCAGCATGTTTAGATGCAGACTGGGGTTGGTGCCAAGTGAGGGCCATGGCTCCTGAGCTGCATGATGGTAGCAAATTATTTAGTTTGAAGACTGGTATGTAATTGTTACTGAGAAACTGACCAGTCGGATTTTAGGTTTATCAACGCTGATGGCGCTGCAAGATATCAAGTTAGAGGTGTGACAGAGTGACTGCCTTCATTATCTTGCTTTGGCTGAACTACTTACTGTAGACCTATTATAGATTATTTAGACATACTAGTACATTCGTCCATCCCATGCTAGTTTACTCGCACATACTTGTAACATCTTCCATGAGATATTTCTGCATAAATGGTGTTGGATTGCATATTTGTTCGCAATCATATTTTGTGGATTTGAATGTGAAACTTCGGGATAAGATGGAATATTATATTAAACGGAAGCAGTAGATAGTCATTTCTACTATATAAGAAGTGAAGGTTGTGTAGTCCCAAAGTGAAGGTTATATTGAACTTAATGATATGTTGATTCAGCTTCAACCATGAGGAGCTTATTCCTATGTCTAACAAAGGAGTGTTTAGGGCTGATATTGTAGTGATTTGATGAGTACAGTGCAAAGATTGGGAGGCTCGACCCTTACCCATGGAGAGGCTACAAGAAGTTATTGTTGTTTTTATTGCTGTTGTTTTAACTTTACCAGTGGGTACACCGTGGCTTACACGACCGAACTGTTTACTGTGGCAGCCACGCAAATATTATTCCTAGTAAAGTGGTAACTGAAGATTTTCTATTATTATTCCTGCTTACTGCGTGGTGTGACAGCATCACGGACTTTGTTTTGCTAATGCCAATGGCGTTCAGTGACTGAAACTTCCGTCCTTATCACACTCATCAAATTCATGCCAATCAAGCATTCCACGGCAGTGGCTGGAAATCTGTTTGTGGACATTGGCTGCTTTCAAGAATATTAAGATACGAATCGCTCTTGTCAGCAGCAAGGTGCCCACTGTTGCGATATTATTTGCTTTCATTGCAGTATGCAGGGTCACGTACAGCTGTAGTTCTTCTTGCATGCTATACTTGCACGCGCTTAAAGGTGATGTGTGTTTTCGGTACTGTTGCTATTTAATGGATCATTGAATGCATATAACCTCGGTCCACTTGCAGATTTTTAGTCAGCAGATAGCCTCAATCCACTTCAGCTCGCATATAGACGAGGACGGCTGCCTGTTGGTAGAGTAGCGCGCTCGCAGTATACAGAGACAAACCGCTGCGGCGAACTGACCATGTAATCTATAGTTCGTTATAAAATACTCAAAGTAATGGTAATCATTCCAGTTCATAGTAACAGGATAAGAAGTCAATCAAAGTAATGGTGATCATTCCAGTTCGACATGTGGCTCGATACCAATTCAAAGTAAATGGTAAGCATTCCAACTAAGTGCCAAACTAACATGTGACGCTATTAAAGGTACAGGTCACATCGCATGATCCACAAATGGACAAATGGTTTTAAGCAATGCAATCAATCAAGCCAAAATGCTCTCATCTGCTTGATTCTATGTGATAGCCAGATCTTTGTCGTCTTCCGATTGCTAAGGACGTGCACCCAGTAATCAAGCTGAAATAGCAAAACAAATATTAGTTCAAAGTCATTGATAATGGGACAAAAAAAAAGCCTTGCAAGTAGTAGTAGTAGATAAGCAGCAACTTTACCACATGGCTGTCTCTTAGAAAAGCCCCCACGTCTTTGCGGCTGATCGAGTATCCCATTCCATCATCATTGAACACGCCATGATACACACCAACGAACTCAACATTGCCATTCGGACTTGGGCTTCCGGAAAACCCTGACCCAGCCACCATGCCGTGGACCTCTAGAAGTTTGGCGCTGTAGCCTTTCACGTTGAGGTCTGTGACGGCGTCGTAAGGCCAATCACAGCAGGATACCTGACCTCCGGCCACAAGCCTTGGCCCTCTGTGGCGGCCAACCCGGCAAGACAACCCTAGACCTCTCACGTGGGTCGGCCTGGGCTAATCTGATCACAGGATGAGTATTCTCACAGCTCTCCTTTGGGGGTGTTCGTTTCCCCCTCTAAACTTTAGACCCTCTAAAATCAAAAAGAATCTTGTCATTTAGGAGTACTAAATAAAATCTAATTACAAAACCTTTTTGTAGATAAGTATAAATTTACGAGATGAATCTAATGAGCCTAATTAATCCATATTTTGGTACAGTGATGCTACAGCAACCATCTTCTAATCACGGCTTAATTACCCTCATTAGATTCCTCTCGCGAATTAGACCA